>CAVNYN010287689.1:0-21338 GCA_963692815.1 Nyctanthes arbor-tristis | reverse complement strand
TCTTTGATATATCATTTATAAGGCACTAAATGTTTATTTGATAGTAATCCGACCATTTTATCTAGGAAAATTGATTTTAATGCTACAAATCCATTTTGTATGAATACATATCCTAAAAATGTAATTAATTGAAGTACGTATTTATATGCATATTGGAAAGTATAATACATGAAAAAAGGTATATATTGATGTATTTTTATGTTGCAAGTGTTAGAAGTTCATGGCGCAAGTTTATCAAGACAAGCCGGGATGTTCAATAATTACGTCGACTGGGGACAAGTGTCAAAGAAATCGTGATAACCGGAGCTCTAGATGTCCAACGAAGATGATTCAAGTGGGATTGGAAAGATAAATTAAATAAAAATCATCCCATATGACTAGATTCAAATTCGGTTCACAAAGTTGTCAAAAGTCATCATCAAATTGCAAGTTGTGTTCTTATCAAGATAAGGTGTTGACTAGTCTGCAGCCTTCACTATTTTGCTCATATCTAGAGTTATAGATATTGGATTGGTATTATTCTAGTTGAAGAATGAAGCCAAGAGATTTATATAAAATCTATATTTTTATCACTTTCTAAGATTCTGGACGTAAGTTGACCCAAAAACCGCCAAGAGGAGAGAACCAGAACAGCTTGACAATCAAACTTTCAGTTTGTACAACTGTTGGTTTTTCATGCATATGTCGAGATGTAGTTATCCAAATCTTGTGATTATTGCTACATCCAAAAGAAACGTTGAATATCTAAAAATCATATTTTATCATCAGATTATGAATATGGACGGAACAGCTTCCAAAATCGCCTATAATCTACAAGTATATGTATTTACATGATAGCTGCTGGACAAGTGGGCAGTGCTGACTTTTTTGGATATATCTCGGCCTACAAATTTCCAATTGGCCTGACACTTTTTCCAGCACATTATCAACTCATTTTTAAAGAACTATTATTTTTGTGATAAGTCCAAATTCGTTGAATATCATCAACAAATTACGGCTACTACTTGCATCAAATTTGCCGGAACCAGCCTGGCATGAGGATTAAATTTGATCAAGTTGCAACAAGAAAGTTGGTGGATTTTCTCTATATAAGTAGCACTCTTGTGGTCATTCAAGAACAAGTTTTTGGAGATCAAAACCTCAGAGAAAGGAGTGAGGAAGCAAAGAGCAAATTAGAGGCATTTTCATAGAAGAATTCATAGATTTATACTTGAATCTATGTCAGGTTCTGTCTATTTTGTTTGCTTTACTTTGATTATGTTCTAAGCAATTTTGTACTAAGGTTGAAGATGAAACCCTTTTGAAAATGTAATTGTTTGGGTATCAAATTAATTCCATTTATGTGAAATGTTTATGGTTCTTACTTATTTTATTAATCAATTCGATATATCTTTCATCTTTAATATCAAGTATTATTGATAGTTATAAACTCGGTTGATCAATCCATGCTTGAATTTGGTTGTTAAGTAATTATCTTTGATTCGTCATTTTCTTTAAATTGATAGGGAGAATGTTTAGATAGTTTAGTGAAAGAAGCAAAGAAGAACCTACTTTAGAATTTCTTAAACCAATCTTAATCGCTAAATCTATAGGTAACAATAGATTGACTTTGACTTGTTACTTGAGTTTTGGAATTAATAGATATCTAGCTAGTATGTTGTCAAATGTGATGGATTCAAAAACCTTAGAAATTCTCTCTTCACCAATAAGAAAAAAACTTGTAGAAAATTCTTATCGTTTATTATTTTCCTTTCATTACTAGCTTTAATCAAACAAACTGATACTTTCTCAACCAGATAGAAGTAAACTAAGTAAGACTAGATTAAACTTTTATATTCATCTTTGTATTCCTCATAGGATCGACCTCGTTACTCACATTTTTATTTTCCAATTGATTCGTGCACTTGCGAGTATTTAACACTGACACATCAATAGTTCCTCATGATGGCAGGCTAACTTCAAGTGTGTTATTAGTATTTTCGCTACCATGTTTATTCTAGCTAAGCAAGTAACAGATATAAAGGAATGGATAGCGCTAGAGTCAATCAGAATGGAAATAGGAATACCAGAGATAGTCAATATACCTGTAATCACGTCTGGATCTTGGACGGCTTCCTCATGGTCATTGAGATCACCTTGTCCCTCCCAATGATTTTGAAAATTTCTAATTAATTAATTTTTTAAAAAAAGAAAGGAAAATGACAAATTCTCCAATCACACCGCCAAACCAAAGAAAGGAAAATCGGTTTTCGGGATTTCGGGGCACGTATTACCCAAATAACCAATTCTTTTTTCTTAAACCAAGATTTGTGAGGAAAAAAACTCGATTCATATTCCACCGTTGACTATACGACTCGACTATGACAACAAAAAAAATTGAATAACCTTATATCGTATCACAGTTCGGCTTTTACATTCATCTTCAACCATTGGGTTTTCCATATTTCTTGTACAATTTATAGACTGCTTCATAGTTTGTCATTGTAGTCGTCCACCACAATCCACCAGATAGTCACAATCTTTTTCACAATTTGAGGTATAAACATTTTATAATCACTTTTTATTTCTTAAATTCTTGATGGTGTAAAATTTCTAATATGAATAATATATAATATTTATTGTGAATTTTTATGAATTCTTCATTCTTCAATACAAATAATATATAATGTTTGTGAATTTTTTTCTTCATTCTTCATTCTACTGGAAGCCTAAAACGTTTAAAATTGTTCATTGAAAATTTGAAAATAAGTTGTTTAATCTTAGGTTAAGATTGTTTATGTTAATAACTAATTAGTTACTAACTTATTAAATTAGAATACTGACCTAATTATTGATAAAGTCATAAAGTATAATCCATATGAGTTGTGACATTTAATTTTTTCATTGATAGATATGAACATTGAAAAATATTACAAAAACAAAGATCCTTTTTCTTCTGAGGATCAAAATGCTGGTGGAAAGAAGACTAATAATGGTAGTGGCCCTAGTGGAGTTGTACAAAATGAAAGTGATATTCATGCTGAAATTGGTGAGGATAGGAATGAAAAGAATATTCCAATTGAAGTGAACATTGGGCAGGAAAGTGATACTAGAGATAAAAATGCTTTTTCAAATCTTCTTATAGATCCTGGACTTAGAATTCCAATTATAGAATATGATGTTAAGGCTTGAGATGAAATTCAAAGAGCATACATACAAATGGGTCCTTGTCAGCCTCGCAAGCATAAGTTTCCACAAACAAAATTTGGAAAATTAATGAGATGTTTTCAACCTTCTTGGTTTAACGATTTTCTGTCTTGGTTGAAGTATAGCATAGAGTAGGATGCAGTATTTTGTTTCATTTTCTATCTTTTTAGATCAAATGGTGGAGAACGGAGAGATAGTGATACATTTGTCGAGAGAGGATTCAAAAACTGGAAAAGAAAAGAAACATTACAAGAGCATCTTGGGGACCATAATAGTGCACATAATAAAGCTCGCATTAAGTATGAAGACTTCATCAATCAAGGTCAAAGTATTAAAACAATTTTCTTGAGGTAATAACAACAATCAAGGAATGATTATAGGGCTCGTTTAAGTGCTTCAATTGATTGTGTTCGATTTCTTCTGAGACAAGGGCTAGCATTTCGAGGACATGATAAGTCAGAGCATTCAAATAATCAAGGGAATTTTCTTGAACTGTTACATTTTTTTGCTGGGCATAATGAAGAGGTTAAGGCAGTTACTTTTAAGATCGGAAGTTTGAATCTCAAGTTAACATTCCCTAATGTGCAAAAAAACATTGTAAGTGCTATTGCTTCTAAAACAATCAGTGCTATTCTCAAAGACATTGGAGATGGGTTATTTTCTATTTTGGTAGATGAATCTCATGACATCTCAGTTAAGGAACAAATGTCTATTGTTTTATGTTATGTGAGTAAGAATGGAAATGTTGTAGAACGTTTTGTAGGTATCGAGCATGTATCGAGTACCACAACATTCTCTTTTAAGGCTGCTATTGATCACGTATTCTCTAAATATAATTTAAGCATCTCTAGTTTGAGGGGACAAGGTTATGACAGGGCAAGTGATATGCAAGGAGAATTTAATAGTCTCAAAGCACTTATTTTAAAAGAAAACCCAAGAGCTTACAATATTCATTGCTTTGCTCGCCAACTTCAACTAGCTCTTGTAGCGGTAGCAAACAAGCACGTAGAAATTGAAGCATTCTTTGATTTGGTTGACAAAGTGGTGAATGTTATAAGAGGATTGGCTAAACGTAGTGATTTTCTTCATGAGCAACAAAGACTTAAAATTTTGGAAGCACTAGACCATGGAGACATTTCAAGCGGACAAGGCCTTAATCAACAAACTACTCCTAAACATTCAGGTGATACACATTGGGGATCTCACTATGGCTCTTTAGTAAGCTTGATTCATATGTTTTCACCTACAATTGATGTCCTCGAAATGATTGCCATCGATGTTCCAAGTACTGGAAAGAGAGGTGAAGCACGTAATTTATTGAATTTGATATTGACATTTGACTTTGTGTTTAGTCTACATCTCATGAAAAGGATCTTAGGAATTTCAAATGAATTGTCAAAGGCACTACAACGGAAAGATCAAGACATTGCAAATGTTGTGGCATTGGTGAAAGTTTGTAAAGAAAGACTTCAAACAATGAGGGATAATGGATGAGATTCTTTTTTGGAAGAAGTATTTTTATTTTGTCAAAAACACAATGTTGATGTTCCTAAGATTGATGATATGTATAGACCTCCAGGCTGTTCACGATGAAACATTCCAGAAATAACAAATTTGCATCACTTGCGAGTGGATTTTTTCTATTCCGTTATTGATATACAACTCCTGGAATTGAATGATCGCTTTTTTGAGGTAAACAATGAGTTGTGCCTTTGTATAGCATGCTTATGTTCAGATAATTTATTTTCAGTATTTGACAAGGTTAGACAAATTCATCTAGCTAGGTATTATCCAGATGATTTTTCACCATTAGAAGTATTGGCTCTTAATGATCAAGTTGAGACATATATTATTGATATGCGTACTGATGAAAGTTTTAGAGGATTACAAGGCCTTAGTGATCTTGCGAAGAAGTTGGTTTTGACAAAGAAAAATCAAGTACATCCATTGGTTTACAGGCTTGTGGCATTCGCTTTAATTCTTCCTGTTGCTACTGCTCTGGTGGAGAGAGTATTTTCTGCAATGAATCTTGTCAAGACTCGATTGCGAAATTGAATTGGAGATCAATGGTTAAATAATAGTTTGATTGCTTATATTGAGTAGGATGTATTTGATGAAATTGATAATGATGCAATCATGCGACGTTATCAAAGTATGAAAACTCATAGAGAACAATTGTAATAACTCAATAAAAAATTTTCATTATTCGTCTTCTATTGTTTTCATGTCTTTTGTCACAAAATTTTTGCCCATGTAAACAAATTCTCCTAGCTCCTCCACCATTTAGTAGGGTCTGCATTCTAAGCTTGATCAAAACCCGTAGCTATCACTGCACGACATTCAAATACGAAATGGCCTAGTTGGCCTCAACGGTAATGGATATTCTTTCCCTTTAAGGCACTTCCCGTAATGGTTCTTCTTGCACTTGGGACATCGATGTACTGCATTATGGGTCTGACTTCCGCCGGTTCCAGTGTTTGGCCTTTTGTTCTAAGACTGGTCCTTATTTTGATTGTGGTCATTGCACCTTCTCTTCCCATGATTATTTTGAGAATTCTGGCCTCCAAGCCTTACTCCCAAGCATGCCATTGCCTGAGCTTTCTTTACCACTTCCCGATAGGTAGAAAGTTTATGAGAACTCATGATTTGTCTGATTTCAGGATGCAAGCCCCTTTCAAATCGCCTTGCCTTCTTTTCCTCAGTTTCCACTAAGTGTGAGGCATAGCATGAAATTTTTTCAAACCTCCTTTCATAGTTTGTAAGGTCCATATCTCTATGAGTCAAACGCAAGAATTTGTTCTGCTTCATATCTCTAAGGGCCTAAGGGAAATATTTATCTGTAAGCTCTGCTTTAAACTGAGCCCATCTTAGGTTTCGCTGTTCTTGCTCAGTCCTAATAGGCGATGTAGATTCCCACCAGTGGCTTGCCCTTCCAACCAACAGAAATTTAGCACAAAAGACCTTTTGGTCTTCAGGATACGAGATGTGCCTGAAAATCATTTCAATGGTCCTTAGCCACTCCTCTGTAGCAAGCGGATTATTACCACCATCAAAAGTTGGTGGCCGGTATCTCTGGAATTGCTCGACAATTGGCATCGCTTGAGTAGCTGGGAGAGCTGCAAGTGCTAGCACTTGGGCCTGGGCCTGTCCTCATTCTCAGACAGCTTGGAGTAGGTCTCTGATGATACTGGCTTGGTTTAATCGTGCCATTTCTTTTACAAAATAGATAATAACAAGTTGTAAATATCAAAATGCGATCAACCCATACCTCAAAAAGGAAATCAACTCAATAGAGACATGCAAGGCATCTTTTATTATTAACTCAATAGATCGTTCAATGACGAAATACAATAATAAGAGTGTATTACGCCCGTACAACTGAATGAAGAAGAAAAATAAACAAAGAATAGGGCAACTATCTCTAAGCATCATCCTCATCATCTATAATGCAGGACTCTACGTCAGACTCCACATCTGGTCCATGTATCTCTTGCTCTGGCATCTCCTCATCCTCATCATTTATCCCAATAAACCCCGGCATCTCTTCTTCTGGATCCTCCACCGGGTCCTTTTCCAGATGCTCTTCTGGATCCTCCTTAACAGCATTCTGTTGTTGCTCAATTTGCTCCATGTATTGCCAGTAATAAGCCACAAGTGTTTCACAATATAAATCATAGTCCACGTATAGATTAGGAACATGTGCTGAATCCCATTGTATGTCAGTAGTGATTTTATGCGCTATTCCACCAAATGTATCAATGAGGTGGTTAATAGAATCCACATCATTGGTTTCGTACCCCTAATAGATAGATCTATCATGAGTCTCACAATGATCAATAACATGTTCGACAATGGTCGAGCCCGGGACTCCCACATACCGTTTATATTAGATCCTAGTGATAGCAGCTATGCAAGTTTCTCCCTCATGTACCATATTATGTACCATTTATACAAAAATCCATCTTAGTGGGATATTAATGTTTTCGAGGACTTTCAGTTTTGAAATATATTATGAATGTATACACATTATGCTCAAACTCTTTCTATTTTCTGATCGGATACAAATAATAAATTTTTTCTTGTATCTAAAAATAAGTATTCTAATAGATACAAATAACTTAAAAATTACTAGTATCCGACAACAATTAAAATTATTTACCATTGGAGTCAATGGCACGGGCAATAACGGGTGACCTTACCACTTTAAAATAATAATACAATCGAAATTTTTTCTTTTGAAGATAATCCTTTGTTTTTATTTTAATTGATTTGAATAGCGCGCAACTATAGGCTCCCAGGTAGGAAGGGGTCACATGGACCGCTTAAGTCCCGTTTCAGCCTTAGACAGTTTAAATCTTCTTGACAAAGCCTTTAGTTTTGCAACTATTCATTTCAAATACTAAAATCGAAAATAGTAAAAGAGTTTTTTCTTTTTTAAATATTACAAGTCTACAAAAATGTAGACCCACTCTAATATCAAGCTGTAACGCCCGAGTTCTAAAATTACCCAGAGCGTGATCTTAAATTTTCTAAACTATGTTTTTAATAATAATATATTGCGAAAAATCATAAATAAGAACTAAATTTGCGAAACTTTATTAATAGAGTAATAAATGATGTCTTGACATTATTTCAAAAACAACTGCAGAGATAAATGACATTTATTTAATAGCCACCGCCAAATGCACCTCTGCCACTTTGACATGATATTGTCCGCTTTGGGCTAACATGCACGGTTACCCAAGAGCAAAACATGCGGGCTAGGCCCAAAGCGAACAATATAATGTTAAAGTGGAGCTGGTCATTACAGATGGTATCAGAGTAGTACCCAACTGGAAGTGTGGCCAATGAGGACATTGGGCCCCCTTAGGTGGGGTGATTGTGACAGCATTAATCCCACATTGCTTATATAGAGAAAGTGATACAAGTTTATAAGTTAAGAGACTCACTCCATCTGACATGAGGCCTTTTCGGTAGAACAGATCAAAGCCGTGTGGGTAAGGCCCAAAGCGGATAATTGTCAAAGTAGAGCGAGTCGTTACAGGTATGGTGAATGGAAAGTACGGCGGTAGTGAAGCTGTTTTGTTTTATCTATAGTGTCTTGAGTGTCTTGAGTTCTTCCATAATCATGGGTTGTTAAGCTCTTTTTTGTAATTCTTTTGTAAATCTTAACAATTACAGTAACAATTGATGGCAAACCATCAATTTGTGATACTTTGTTCAATGTTCTATACATTTTAAATATCAAGCCATAACATTAAGGATGACCGATTAATAGTCATTAGGAGATATATGAAGAATTCATAAAACATGTTAAGATTTTAACAATTAGATATCTACCATCGACATATATGTAATACTTTTGAGATTGACATTTAAAGATGCTCTTCCGATCTCTATACAATATGAGTTGTCTAGATGTCATGTATTAAAATGCGTAGATTTTCATGCATGTAACGAAGATTCCCGAATGCTACAACTAGTTGTCACTACAAATTTTAATCTCCACACCACATTTTAACCCCATTTTTCTCTTAATACTGTTGATGCCAAAATCGGCCTTGACCTCAACAAACAAATTTGTTTACGCATCAAACTCAAATTCGTATTAGTGCAAGGAATCAATAAGGGAATTTTTGGGGTTGTTGGAGGTGTAATGAAGAGTAAATAAGGGAATAAATGCTCAGGAGAATTAAGCTTGATATGAATGAGGGAGAAGCCCTTCATAATGTGGGATCTTCTCCTATTTATAGTGTGCAAAGTGGTACGAAAATTTTACATACATTAAATGCTTGACCAATGAGAGACTCCCTAAGCATAGTTAGCTGGAGCTGGTGTCAGGCTATCTTGACCAAATGTAGGCTAGTTGCTACATGGGAAAGACAAGCATTCACTTTACATTAAATGTGGTTGTCACATCAATATTTAAGTGATAAGGTATGCAAGCTAGCAAGCAAGTTACATGACAGTTTTGTCGCCTATGAGGTCGTGAAGTATCTCGAACTACCGTGGGTGAGCAACCTCAAAGTCTGACCCTGCAAGAATACGCATCTAGCGATGATCCAGGTCGCCGCTTGAGCGATCTAGATTGTGAGGGCGGTGGTTTGTGACCTGGGAACCATGAGCTTGTCAGGCTTGGAGTCCGCGACCTAGATGTCAGGACCTCGAGCTTGTGAGGGTCCTGATTCTATAGGTTAGAGGTCTACGCTGTGTGGTTGCCAACTTGTTCGAATGGGGGCCCGTGTATCTGACATGGAAGTGATGTTGACTGTGACCTGACACTTAGGTATAAACAAATACCCCCTCAAGGCGTTACTTACGAGCTCAAATAAAGGAGCGCCCTTGAAAGTTATCTGTTTACGAGCTTGTCGCGTACGCCACGTGTCCATCATTGACTAGTCAGAAAGTTTCAGAAAAGTGGGCAAACATCAGTCATTTATGATGATTGATGTTTGCTGTTCCCAAGAGTTGTCTTTTTCCCTCTGTATAATGCCCTTCCTCCTCATCCCCTTCCCTTTTTCTTCTTCTCTGCAACTCGAACCTCAAACATATTTTGAAGGAATTTTTTCCACCACTGCCCTTCTTTATATTCAACACACGATCTTGTGAACGGATCCTTTCAAACTCTTTGCCATTCCCTAGAGAAGGTAAATCTTCCCTTTATTTTCTGTCTTTTCTTTGAGAGCCAGTGAATCTTTGGGGAATTAGTTTCAGAGGTGCCATTCTGAGGGGAGTAAGATTAACAGTTATTTTGATTTCTTTGGCAATAGCAAGTAGCAGTGAGTCTAGGGTAGAGGATGTGGGGAGAATGTGGAAGTAAACCCACAGTAGTCCGAATCTGAGGAAGAAGTTGTGGCTTTTGGAGGTTCTGGGAAAGTCGAACTCGATTGGTCGAAGGAGAAAGAGGTGTCAAAAAACTAGGGTTACGACATTCATTGGGATGAGGAAGAGGAGGGAGCGACCTCCGGCCAAAGAGGGCAGCTCGCCCTGTAGGCTGTTCCCTTGGCCGAGATGAAGGTCACGAGAGCGGGATATTTATCCAGTCGGCCTCGGCGGTTCCTAGTGAGAGACCGCCCATCGTGCTTGGTCCTGATGTAGAGTGGAAAGCCAGACATTTTCCCTCAAGGATTAGGCAAAATGAGCTTCATGAGCTCAGGCAAAAGTTTAGAGTGCCCGACCAAGTGGACTTGTGGGTTCCCTATGAGGATGAGCGAGCTCACTACCCCTTAGAGGGCTGTGTGGCAGTGAACTCAAAAATGTTCGAGACGGGATTTAGGCTCCCCCTACCAAAGATCGTGGCCGAGTACTTGCAATTTCTCGACCTAGCTCCTATTCAAATTCCTCCAACATAGTGGAAGACCTTGATCGGCTTGCTAGTTCTGTGGCGGGAAAATGGTTGTGAGTTTCCCTGACTTGTGGAGTTCCACAAGATCGATGAACTCAAAGCCAACAGCAGCGGCAAGGGTTGGTACTACATATCAGCATGGGAGGCAGAGATCAGGGTTAGGACCATTTATGGGGAACATTGTCAGTATTGTTTCCGATCATCCATTGTTCCACTTGTTCACCATAATTTTAATCTCTTTCCTTTGCTTACAGGTTCTGAGCAATGCCTACTACTAACTTCGCCCATCGACGAGGAAGTGAATGCCATTTCCAAATTGAAGGAGGATGATCGGCACGCGAACGACCTTGTCAATGAGGAAAAAGTAGGGATGACAGAAAAGCCCCGAAAACCCGAACCCGATGAAAACCCGCCCCAAACGGGGCGGGGACGGGGCACAAATCTGTGCCCCGTTTCAGATTCGGGGCGGGGTCGGGTTTGGGGTGCCCCGTCCCGACCCGCCCCGAAAACCCCAAACTTTCAACTTAATTTAAAAAAAAAAAGTTAGTGTAGAGGTTGAATCGAACCCTCAACCATCACCAACTTACCCCAACCTTTAACCAACTGTGCTGCCTCTAACCTGTGAATTAGTGCCAACATGTTTGTAATAACTTAAAAACAAAGTTGAATCCCAAAAAAAAAAATGAATATCAGACAACACGGTGGGTGAACACACAAACCCTAATCTCATTCTCATTTGCTCTCCTCTCCCTTCCGAGTCCAGCGGAGGCAACTACAACCGAGCTCCCCAACGGTCTCTTCCATCAACTGATCTACCGAGCTCCACCCATCACTTCTTCTTCTCCTCTCGCCGGCAACTACAACCGCGGCTATCCCCACTATATCTTCCGTCGACCACGCCGAACTCCGACCACCACATCTTCCCCCCTCGTTGACGACGACAGGTAAGCTTTTAAAGCTTATAATTTCTCTTTTAATCTTTATTATAGGCCATTTTACAACAAACTACACAAATGGATCTTGCAATGAGTGTTAAACAAAGAATGTATGTTAATCATAGGCTAGCAATAGGAGATGAAGGAAACAAAGAATGTCACAGCTACATGCTTGTTGATTCCAATGATGGAAATACAGTTGTGCGACCAAATTTTCTTTCTAATTGCTTTTGCCAACCAATCTAACACTTGTTGAAGTTCATGTTTGATTGCCTTTCTTAAGGGAGATTTTGGATTTTTATATGCTTCCCAAGGTCAGTGAATAAAGGAAAATGTTCCTCTTTTTCTGCTCCCAACTTAAACTCCACCACTTTGCACGTGAGTCTGAATTAGAAAAACCTTTGCTTTCATCTGCTCTTTGGTACCACAAACTGAAGTTTTCTTGCAGTAGAAATCTGCAGTTTTTGTTGTTTTTCCTTGGGTGGGAATTGGATTATAATTTGGGTATTTGGGTTATAGGAATATTATTAAGTGATTGTTTAGTGAATTGTTTCTCTGCTGATTTTGCACAAGTTTGATGGTCAAATGTCGACTTGCAAAGGGGGGGAAAAAGTAATCTTGATGAAGAAAAGCATGTGAAATATTCGGCCGTGTGATCAACTATATGTATATATATATATATATATTTAATTATAAGCAAGCCTCTAAACTGAAGATATATTAACCAACCTGTTTAAGTCACACCCCTTAGAACCTTTCCTCTAATTATTTCAAAAATTTTGAATACAAATCCACACTCAATCGACAATAAAAGGCTTCATATTAAGCTGCTTTTAATTCACAGTAGGCATCCTTGGTTTTTTTAAGAATTTGAGATTTTATACAAGCCTTAATCCCTTTAAACTTTTTGATTCAGTCACTAAGACATCCGTGAGTTCTTGACATTAGCCGAAGAAGCTTCTGATTCGACAATTCAAACCGAGCACTATTGCTACTTGATGCGCCGTTGGTTATTGTGCTCGAGTTTATGCATGTGTCTCTGCCCAATTTTTCAATCTCATCTGCACTTTGTATTACTCGATCAAAGCAAATGTACCTTCCAGATGCCGTCTTTTTCATCCCCTCAAAGACACATACGTGTGCCTTTGCTAATCTATTTATGTCGACAATTGCTAGCAAGCCATTTGAGTACATGTCTTGAACGCCTTTTAGATAAGCAATTGTTGATGTTGAACTACGGCGGTAGAAATCAGGGCCGGTCATAAGTCCAGGACAAATGGTGGCTAGCTTCACTCCGCTCTTCTCTGCTATCTCCCAAGCAGATTTTTCATTATTAAAAAATTTTAAGTATATAGTTGTAATTATTATTTTTTATTGTAAATGTATTATTATACAGGAATTAGTGGTTACTGGGTACTGCACAAATATTGAAGATGAAAAATGAAGGAATATTTTAGAATGTAATTTTATGAATAATTGAGTGTTGCATTATATTTGTTTTCGTTGGAACCTTGGTAAGATGAAATGTTATGTTTAAGATTTAAACTTTGCTTGTAATTCGAACTTAGAATATTTGGTGTTTTGTGTGATTGAATCTTTATAATTTTGAATGTTAGTAATTAGAATCTTTATAATTTTAATGTTAGAGGGTAAAAATGTGTCTTTTTAAAGGGATATTGGGTAACTAGGATATAGGGATTTTACCAAAAAAAAAAAAATCGGGGCAGATGTCGGGGATTTTCCTATCCCCTCCCCGCCCCGACCCCTCCCCGCCCAAACTCACTCGGGGATCGGGGCGGGGTAAAAAAATTCGGGGCGGGGAAGGGGAAGGCGAAACCTGACCCCGACCCGCCTCGTTGCCATCCCTACTCCATCATTTTTATGTAGATCAAAATTGCAAAGAACATAATTTTTTTAGCCAGAAAATCGGAAGTTTGAGGACATTTCCGGAGAAAGAGATTGGAGGAGTACTCGTTGGAAATTTCACTATTGAGGAAGATGAGACTCCTAGTTTAATTTTCAATTTTCAAAATACTATTTCTCTTTGTTTTGGTGGAGCAACCAACCTTGATGCATTGGAGAAGGTTTCAAGGGGAAAGTCCATCTATTGTATGGACCGTGTACCACATGTGTCTGAATTTTTGTCACATCTGCTTTGATGCACCTTTAGCATTAGAGATGCTCTAAATGATTATTCTTTCCAAGTTAAGTTATATTTTAATCGTTGACATGGCAATATCACGTCAACCTTCAAGAAGATGTAGAGCTAATATAGTAATGCTATGTTTGCAATTTTAAGGTAAGGAAGAGAAGATATCTGAGTTGTTATTGTCACATGTGACTCGTGATAATGTCTCTTCATAAAAGAAGAAAACAGGAAAGCATGGCATGATGATATGGTATGCACCTCAATACTTTTCCGTGTCGAGTATAAAAAAAAAATAATAATAAAAAAATAGAGGTTGAACCCCAACCCTAAAAGCCCACCGCCCCGCCCCTAAAGCATTGGTGGAAGATGTAAATCGCAAGATTCGAAGCCCCACACTGTAACTGTCAGCAAATTAGAGACTACCTCAAACCCGTTATTTCCACCAACTGAGCTGTGCCCCAAGGGGCGTGTCGAGCATATAAAAAATCAATCCTTAACATGTTCAAGTTTTTCCATCTCGAGCCGTATATGCCTTATATATCAAGTAATACTTAGAAAAAGTTAACAAAATGCAACATGTTATCACATAAAAAAATAATAATATTAATTAATTAATCATAATGGAAATGGATAGGCGACAACTTATTTATTTAATTATTATTGATAAGCAAAACACGTTGTATCGCATCCATATTTTGAACATGAAAACCGCCAATTAAGGCAATATCGTACATCTCATTTTATCCTCTCCGAGTAAACATATAACTTAATAAGTTTGATTCAATTTATTAATTGACAAATTTTTTATAATAAAAACAAACGGGCAGTTACTACATTCATAAATCTTACCGTTATATTAGAAATAGTTTAAGTTTCACAATATTTAATATTTGGGGGGTACAGTCCATGTGAAGTTAAGCGTCAATGGGTATAAATAATTGAAGTGTCCTGCGAAAAGGCACATGCCAACACCAAAGACCATGGTTGCCGCAATTTTAGGGGCACATGGCGTGTTACTAATACAATACCTACTTGAAATTGATAAATGAACCTTTTATTTAAAAGTTTGGAAAGAAGAGAATATTGAAAAAAGATGATGTTAGGAAATAGAGGATGGAAGCTACAAATATATATATATATATATATATAGACAAAATACAAATAACCAGGTGTTGAGATGATCGTCACGAGTAAATAAACGAGTTATTGTAAACGATTCATTGATTGATTTTTGTTGAAGATAAATCACGTTAAGTAAGAGGAGGAGGAGAATGAAAGAAGTGTACGATAGCTGATATATCATCCATTGCTATTCCCTTCCTCTTCTTCTTCCAAGAACAGACGGCACACTCCACGAGACACTTAGCCGATTTTGCCCGGTCTTGAGTAGTCGACACAATTTGCACCGCTTCTTCATTCGATATAACATCCCATACCTTCGTTAAAGCCCACTCTCCACTATCAGCATTAGTCCATCATACACACAAGGTTAATGTAATAAGATGATGATACTAACCCCGTCTGACGCAAGCATGACAAACTGGTCCTTACTCGTTATACATCTCTGTGTCACTTGAGGCACCGAAACTAGGCCAAAATCCTTAACGCAATAGTCCCCAAAAGATCTAGACATTGCTAGCCCTGGAGATTCCTCATCCGGCAACCACACTCTTTGAACCCCTGGCTCGTCACGCAGACAAAAAACTCGGCCTCTGCATTGAATTATCCGCTCCTCCTCCTCTGCACAACATGGATTGGTACCCAAAAATTCAAAGAAAAGAAAGATGTAAATAGAAAGAGGTATAGGCTAACCGGGTAGATTGGGCTTGAAGTCCATAGTAAGCTGTACTGGTGCTAAGTTGCCAGTTTCAGATGTTGTGGCCAATACAGCGCGCGAATCACCAACATTTGCGATGAAAATAAGCTCGCCCTGAAAGATTTTTGTTAGAGAACACCAATGAAAGCCGCTATAATAACTAAATAAAGAAGAGTAATTCTACACAGACGTGTTTTTTCTGACTCCAGAGACATAACTTCTATTACCTGTCTAACAATTGTTGAGGCAGTAGTGCCACTGTAAAACGAATCAACTTTACGGTGTTGTTCCAGCTCCCTATCTACTTCAGCAAATGTCTTCAAGTAGGAGTCTTTCCATATATTGAATTTATGAAGCTTCTTATCAGATTCCAAGTCGAAATTGAGATCAGTTGAAGCTTCTGCTAGGGTCCCCTGCCAGTTACAGAGAAGAGACAGCGGCATCGACTCTCTAATATTTTTTGCCACAAAATGACCCCAAGGCCCGTGACCATCAAATATCCCACAAAACATCATGTCTTCTTGGCATCCAAATTCCTGCAGCCCAAATTATGAATATCGAAATAAAACCCACATTGCAATATTTTCATGATTTTGGTGACAAAGAACTATAGGTAAGACAGAGTTATCCCCTTTGTGGAAACTTAAGCTTTTAGACGAGCTGGTTAGGATTACAGAGTATGTATACACATGTAGTCTAACTCTCAAAGTCCCATTAATGAATATTATGCACTTGTTTTGTTATTCGACCCTTTGGTCTAAAAATGGATACCTCTTCATGTTAGGGGGCGCGTTGCAGATAATTTAAATATACGAGTTTATTCACTGATGCGGTACCTCCCAGACGATGCAGCAATCCTGGTTCATGCCTTTCTGCCCCCGTTTTGAGTAAACGGATGCAAAATTGTGGGATTTTTTGACATTAACTATGCCTGGTCTTGTCAATATCTACTCGTTCTTCTTCGCATCCTTTGCCATGGCTTCCACAGCTTCTCTTCCATCACAATCTTCCAGCGTCTTGTTCTTCAAATTCTTCGGCTTCTTCTTCTTCTTCTTCAGTGCCATGGATCTCGGAAATCCATTGAAAATCGACGACAGACGACCCATATTGCACCACCTCCACACAAACAACTCCTTAAGTAACCTCCCAGATTCACACCCTACTGAAATATCTAGACATTTCATAATCAAAACAGAGAGTCTGTGTAAACAAGAAACTCTTCAAACATATTGCATGGGATTTCAATATATAGTAGGTACTACGTACGTGTGTTTCAAGATGTTTGATCGTTTGAATATCTGAGAATTAAGGCATATGTTCAGACCCAACCAGATTAACGTTAACTTGTATGAAAGACACGAGATAAAAGATTGAGAAAAGTTAAACCCAGAATTAAAACACACCGAATAAAGAGGAAATTCATATGAAAGAAATTAAAGACCTTGATTTGATTTCTCTGAAACTTGTCTCAAAAGTGATAACAATAATTGCATGCCCTTCATTCCTTGAAATGTATTATTTTTATTTAGAGAAAACCCAAGTTAGAAACCCATCGCAATCCGTTGTGTAGATATTTTGACACGTGCAAGGCGAAGGACAAAAATTGACTCGCTATATATACCATAAAGGGGCATACAAAGTGTCGTAGAAATACTTGTTTCTGTTAACGTAATTGCCCTTATCTTCTTGTCTGAATGTAGGCAGTATTAATACCGGTGTTTGTAGAGGGCAAGCATGGGGTCAACTGGACGTCGGCTTATCTCAAATGGATTCATTAAACGTGTTCAAAGTATTCTATCAAAAAAAAAAAAGAAGGTGTTCAAAGTAGACTGTTTTCAGAAGTGGGGGGCAGCAGATAATGGAGAAGGCAGAGATACCAAATATTTTCTTGGTTTAATTTAAATGCGAATGGACTTGTCATTTTCTGGATTCAGAGACAAGAGTCCATCTGTCCCTTTGGAACCAAGTAGAAGTGGTGCTCAAATGTGATAGATGTATTCAATTATTCATTCATAAATTATTATATAATTAAACAATAGTTAGTGGCAAAATTAGAATAAATTTTCCCGCCCATTAGGTTGGCACAATTACTATTTTACTCTACCTCATTGTGACCTAATTAATCCCTTAAATTTCTATTTTTATTGAATTGATTTTTTTTCTCATTCCTATATAAAATGATGTAATTTTCATTTTATACAATTGACTTGCATACATGAAATGGTAGCATACATGGAATGGTACTATTACTGGTGGTCGAAGAAATATGTATAACTTTTGCGTCCAGAGTCTGTTTCCAGCCCATTACACGAATTTTTGCGATAGCTCAATGCGAGGAATTCAACTAGTAGTTTTGCAGCTATTAATTTCATTTTTTACTCAAATTATGTTGCGTTTTCCGGTTTTGAGTCATTTTTTATTTTACGTTTTATTTTTTTTATTATTTTGGATATTTTTGTGGGCTCGACCCATTTTTGGTAACTTATTTATTCAAGTTTTCATTCATTGTATGGTTCTTGATTGCACTTGAATAAAAATAATTTTGTTCTTTTCTTGAGTTGAATCTGTACTATGTGTGTTTTCGAGTGAGATTAGTTTAGTATATTTTTCATTCGAAAGATGTCGTTGACCCCTTCCTACGTAAGATTGACGTTTTATATTTTTCTTATTCAACTTAGTGTGCATTATTATCTATAAATTTTTTGTAAGAGCTCTACCCGTACAGCGCACAGGTAGAAATCTAGCTATTATTATTATCGTTTTATAGTTTAATTAAATTAATTAATCTTGTGGCTTTTAGGGCTTAGGGTTTGTTACGTGTAATGTTCTTATCTATTGTCTAGCCAGTCTTATTAGTATTTGTGCAATGAAAATTTTCTAACACTCCCAAAGGGTGTCTCATATGTGTGCATATATACCTGCCACTTAGAATTCATCCAAAGTGCAAAATGTAGGGAACCATATGTGAAATTTCAAAAATTTTATTTTGCAATTATGGTGACAGCTTATCTTGTCCATGCTAATACGGCAACCCACAGTTTGTTATTCAAAAAGAACCAGCATGGGGGCAAGCAAATGGTCGCACGCCACCCTATATACTTCTTCCGTCTCACAAAGATATTCCCCTTTCAGTTTTAACATACATTAAGAATACATCATTAATATTATTAGAAATGTACAATTTAAAAATATATTTCCTAATATCATTTGATTTACTACCTCCGTCCCAAAAAGATAGTCCATGTCAACTTTGCACACAGATTAAGAAAAGTTCATTTAATAGTATTAGAAAAGTAAAATTTAACATCATTTACCGATTATACCTTTTTATTTATTAATTATTTCACTTTAATAATTTTATTTTTTGTTAAATGATGGTATGTAAGAGAACTTATATTTCAACTACTTTTTAAAAAAGAAACTGGACCATATTTTGAAACAGATGAAAGAGAAAAGATGGACCATTTTTTTAAGATGGAGGTAATATTTAATATTTCACTCTAAATCTTATTTATTGTTGATTACCATACATAATAAATATGAGTATTTTAGAAAATTAAAAATTTAAATAAAGAAAGAGGAATATAATTTGAGACGGATAAGAAAAAAATAAGTAAATATTTTTTTTGAAACGGAGAGAATATAAAAAATGGTTGTCGCGCCATATCAGAGATAAACTGTCCTATGACTGCATAATAAAATTTGTGTGAAATGTAAACCCCCACCCCCAAAAAGTGGGCGCGCACGTGAGAGAGAATTACAAAGTCTTTGATAGAATTAATAGCTTTGATGAAGATACACCAGAGTGAAATTGATCACACAAAAGAAGATGAAGAATGAAGGAAGAGTACAATGGCCGAGATATCGTCCATTGCTAGTCCTTTTCTCTTCTTCTTCCACGCCTGAACAGCACACTCCACCAGATGCCTAGCTGACTTTCCCCGGTCTGTGGCTGATGACACAATTTCTACAGCTTCTTCGTTCGTTACAACATCCCATACCTTCATCAAACACATTTCTTTCACAGTTAGCACATCCATCCATCACAATGCATTGTCAATTACTATTCCTAACGTGATTTTTCTTATACAAATGACATTTTCAGTACACTATAATGGACATTATAAATCAAGATTAGTAAATATCATCCTACTAACCCCATCTGTTGCTAGCACGACAAACTGGTCTTTACTCGTTATATGTCTTTGTGTCACTTCAGGTATGGAAATGAGACCAAAGTCCTTGACACAATAGTCCCCAAAAGCTCTAGACATTGCTAGCCCTGGAGATTCCTCATTGGGCAACCACACTCTGTGAACCCCTGGCTCATCGCGCAAACTGAACACTCGTCCCTTGCATTGAATTATGCGCTCAGCCTCCTCTGCGAAAATTGTTACCAGAGTTAATATTGAATTAGCAATAAATGCAAGCATGCATGGTTGCCCAGAGAGGGAGGTAGACTAACGAGGTAGATTGGGCTTGAAGTCGATGGTAAGCTGTACTGGTATCAAGCTGCCAGTTTCAGATACGGTTGCCATTACAGCACGAGAATCACCCACATTTGCAATAAAAATCTGCTCACCCTGTTGAAATATATTGAGATTTATTTCAGTAATGAAGCAAATAAGTAGAGGAAAAAGATTTTCATATACTCTAGTAAATTTATCTTATCTGTAGGAAAGGTTTCTGTATTAGGACCCATTCATATTTTCTTAGAATGTCCTCAACAGAAACATTTGCATTACAATTTCTCAGTTAGTACAAGTGGTAGTGCAATCGAGTGAAGATGAAAAAAATTTTCAAAAGATGGTCCCCATGTTCAATGACCCAAAAAAAAAAAGCTCCTTAACCAAGTAAGGACCACTTTACACAAATAGGACATTAAGCACCTACATATTAAAGGTACATGACTTTTAACCAGTCTGAAGTCGAATGTGACACTCTACAAAAGCATTGTTGTCTTAGCCTATTCAATGCTAATAAACATCAAGTTGCCAACTTGGCATAGCATTAGCAGCATAGGTTTTGTAATTTATGAAGCTTGAGCTAGGAGGATAAGGTCTTTCGGGCATACCTACTCTTAGTTCAGTGCACATGCTACCCAGTTCTGTTTCAGAACATGAAAGATTAAAGTTTTACAAAAAGTCTTAAGTTTACCGGAAAATAGAAAATTCTCTGTTACGGTGCCAACATTGCATATATATTTTAAATTCAAATGAGAGACAGAATATAGGAAGTTTTATTACCTGTCTAACTATTGTCACAGCAGTGGTGCCACTGTAGAATGAATCGATTTTACGGTGCTTTTCCAGCTTCTGATCTATAGCAGCACACGTCTTTATGTAAGAATGCTTCCATATGTTGAATTTGTTAAGCTTTTTATCCGATTTTAAATCACAATCAGGATCAAGGGAAGCTTCTATGAGCGTCTCCTGCCAGTTACAGAGAAGAGACAAGGGCATCGACTCCCTAACGCTCTTTGCCACAAAATGTCCCCAAGGGCCATGACCGTCGAATATCCCACAGAATATCATATCTTCTTGGCATCCGAATTCCTGTGATCCAAAACACATTACCCTCAAAAGGATCAAAAACACATTACCTTCTTCTTGGCTCTATTAACTGCAAACAATTTGTGCAAAAAATGATTTTGTGTGCATGTGAAAGCACAATTTTTATGAACAGTAAGCTTTTAGACCAGGAAATTCAACACATTACACATACCTCCCAAACAATACAGCAATCTTGGTTCACTCCTTTCTCTCCCCGTTTCGAGAAAACAGAAGCAAAATTCTGGGATCCATCAACATTAACAGTGCCTGACTTCTTCAATATCAACTCATTCTTCTTTGCATCCTTCACCATAGCTTCTACAGCCTCTCTTCCATCACAATCCCCAGAATTCTT
>CAVNYN010287687.1:0-19742 GCA_963692815.1 Nyctanthes arbor-tristis | reverse complement strand
TCAGTGGAATACAAACTTTGCTGTACAACACTGTTAGAAGTGGATTCATCCAGAGATTTTTATAATGGGCCAGTTATTCAACTCAATGAAGCTCCAATTAAAAGTGAAGACCCTGAGGAAGATAAAGAGTGTGTAATAAAAGAGCATGGTAAAGAAGCAACATTAAATGATGTTGTGACTACTGATCCACTCTTTGATTTTCATGATTACAACAAGATTGACTTTGTGATCAATGCCGATGAGGAAGTGGAAGTATACGTCATTGAGTTTGAGTCAAACAGCCTAAAAAGTTCTATTGTTCCCATGCAAGCCAAGCTCCAATTTTTCAGGATGCAAAAAGAAGGGTACAAAGTCATTCATGTCAAGAAAAGCAGAGCATTCAAAGCATTGTTTCGAGTTCCGTAAGAACAATCGTCGAAAAGTCGAGCTCTAGACTATAAATCGAGCACTTAATGGGAGGCAACCCATTCTCTATCCTAGTTTTTTTTTTCTCTTTCGATTTTGATTTGTGCATTGCATTTAGATTCTAGAATTACATTAGTGTTAGGCACATTTATTTCTAATTTTATGTTCATTTATTTTATGTTTATTTATGTTTTCTGCTTCCCTTCAACCTCTAAATAAAATCAAGAATTGTTGTTTTCTAGATGAATGTTGATCTTGGTGGATATATTTGTGGATATGCAACCCCCAGCGCCCTCACCTCCTCCTGAGATGTGAGTTTCAGTCAGAATCAACATTGGCCCAAATAATATCCTTCTTTTGTTTTTTTTACATTGGGACAATGTAAAATTTTAAGTTTGGGGGAGGTGTAACTTATTTTGAAGATTGATGCTTAAGATGTTAACTGTTGGAATCATATTCACTCAAGTAGCTGCATTTTCGTCATGTTTTGTTTAAAAAACAAAAAATTTTGTTAATTTCTTTCAGTTTTTTTTTTCATTTTGCCTTGCCGGCTGGTTTGATTAAAATCACCTGGAACTTGTGTTGTTTGTGATTTATGATGGGACATTGCTATGTGAATTAAATTTGGTGAAAATTAGCTTGTCTATGTTTGACTCGTTCTTTATTTGGCATAAGTCACCATAATCTACACTTTAGTCGGGTGAATGATTTAGGGAATAGTCAAAATGGAGAATTAGAATACCTTACCCTTTAATTGTTCTTGGTTGTAAATCCTAATTGAGTTTAAGTTTGGGGGAGGTTCAGCCTTGAGGATGCTAGTAAGGTTGGTGTGAATTCCGTGCATGTTGAACAGCTATTAGTTAGCGCCGGGTGATCGTAAGCTCGCCAAATTAAGTGACTATTGATCAGTGGAAAGTGATCATCAGTGCGCCACGTCAGGCAGCTGGAGATCAGCCTAAATTGATCGTCAACGCACCAACTCTGGGGCTGGAGATCAAAGAAAAGCGATCATCTGCGCGCCACGTTAGGCGACTAGAGATCAGCCTAAATTGATCGTCAGCGCACCAACTCTAGAGGCTAGAGATCAATTGAAAGCGATCGTCAGTGCACCATGTCAGGCGGCTGGAGATCAGCCTAAATTAATCGTGAGCGCACCAACTCCAGGGCTGGAGATCAACCTAAATTGATTGTCAGCACACCAAATAAGGCGGCTGGAAATCAAAGGAAAGTGATCGTCAACGCGCCACGTCAGGTGGGCGGAGATAAGCCTTAATTGATCATCTGCGTACCAACACCGGAGGCTAGAGATCAATTGAAAGTGATCGTTAACGCGCCACGACAGGCAGCTAGAGATCAGCCTAAATTGATCGTCAGCGCACCAACTCCAGAGGCTGGAGATCAATTGAAAGTGATCGTCAGCACGCCATGTCAGGCTAAATTGATCGTCAACACACCAACTCAGAGGGCTGGAGATCAATCAAAAGTGATCATCAGCACGCCACTCAGGGGGCTGGAGATCAACATAAATTGATCATCGTATAAGAAGATAGGGAATACCTTAAAGAGATCTTGTCTCCAATGTTTATCCCTGATGTGCCGGCCCAAATGTGCCGTTTACTACTTTGGAGCGCGTGGGCTCACTTGGAACGTTGGCTGGAGCACTTGGCCCACTTGGAGCGCCGGCTCGCGTATGCCGTTTGTTTGCTTGGAGCTTGTAAGCTTGCTCGGAATGTCCGCTGGAGCACTGGCCAGCTTGGGGCCCCGGCTCGCATGTGCCGTTTGTTCGCTTGGAGCATTGGACAGAGCATTGGTTTACTTGAAGTGCCAGCCCTTATATGCCGACCTCAAGAGCTGACCCTTAGGCCCTCCACTATAGGAGCTGACCTCATGAGCTGACTTTCAGGTTCTCGACCTTAGAAGCGACCTTATGAGCTGACCTCGAGAGCTAACTTTCAGGTCCTCGACCTCAGAAGCTGTCCTCAGGAGCTAACTTTCAAGTCTTTGACTTCAGGAGCGAACTTATAAGCTGACCTCGGGAGCTAACTTTCAGGTCCTCGACCTTAGGAGTTGACCTCGAGAGCTAACTTTCAGGTCCTCGACCTTAGGAGCTGACCTTGAGAGCTGACTTTCAGGTCCTCGACCTTAGGAGCGACCTTATGAGATGACCTCGGGAGCTAACCTTTAGGTCCCGACCTTAGGAGCTGACCTGGAGAGCTAACTTTCAGGTCTTTGATCTTAAGAGTTGACATCGGGAGCTAACCTTTAGGTCCTCGACCTTAGAAGCGACCTTATGACCTGATATCAGGAGCTAACTTTCAGGTCTTTGACCTTAGAAGCTAACCCCCATAGCTAACTTTCAGGCCCTCGACCTTAGGAGCTGACCTCGAGAGCTAACTTTCAGGTCCTCGACCTTAGGAGTTAACCTTGAGAGCTAACTTTTAGGTCCTCGACCTCAGGAGCGACCTTATGAGCTGACCTCGAGAGCTAACCTTCAGGTCCTCGACCATAGGAGCTGACCTTGAGAGCTAACTTTCAGGTCCTCAAACTTAGGAGCTGACATTGGGAGCTAACCTTCAGGTCCAGATCGGAAGAGCGACCTGTATGAGCTGACCTCGGGAGCTAACTTTCATGTCCTCGAGCTGACCTCGAAAGCTAACTTTCAGGTCCTCGACCTTAGGAGCTGGCCTCGAGAGCTAACTTTCAGGTCCTCGACCTTAGGAACGACCTTATTAGCTGACCTTGGGAGCTAACCTTCAGGTCCCCGACCTAAGGAGCTGTCTTCCGGAGCTAATTTTCAGGTCCTCGACCATAGGAGTGACATTATGAACTGACCTCGAGAGCTAACTTTCAGGTCCTTGACCTTAGGAGCTGACCTTGAGAGCTGACTTTCAGGTCCCCAACCTTATAAGCTGGTCTCTAGTCCTCATCCTTAGGAGCTGACGACCTCAGGAGCTAACGACCTCAGGAGCTGACCTCTAGTGAAGCCCCTAAGCCTGGCTTCGTAAGGCCTTAGATTTTTCGGGTCTATCTTTATCTGTTGAAAGATCTTCTGGTAGATAATGTTTACAGTGTTGCTGTTATCTACCAAGGTTTTGTGAATTTTGACTCTCGAAGCCGGCATAGTAATGAGCAGATCGTCCATGTAAGGGTGTAACACACCGTAGGCATCTTCATTGCTGAGGAAGAAAAAGCTGGATCGAGTGATGGAGGTTGTACCGTGAGCAAGTGATAGCAATTCTCAGCGGTCGCCTCTATCTCGTAGAATCCTTCATGCCGTGATTTCCGCCGATGAGTATCTGTAGATCTTGGCTGAGGTTGGTTCTGTGAGACTTTGGCATTGTGGTCTACATGGGGACGAGCTTGTCTATCTACCCTTGGCAATTTGCTATGTCTTCGCTCAGGTACCCCCGTTCGATTAGCTTATCGATCTCCCGCTTTGGATGCATGCATTCGTCTGTGTCATGACCCATGCTCCTATGATACTTGCAGTACTTGGACTGATCTGCGTCCTTCAAAGATTTCTTTAGGGACTTTACCTTCGGCAAAATTGGATCACTCTACAGGAGGTTGAAGATGTGCTCAACAGAGGTAATGAGTTTGGTGAATGTCCTAGAAGAGCTGGATGGCTTTTTTGACCTCATGAGCTGATCTCATTAGCTGGCCTTTAGGTCCTCAACCTCAGGAGCTGACCCTCAGGTCCTCGACCTAAGAAGATGTCCTTGGGAGCTGACGACATCATTGGCTGGCCTTCAGCTCCTCGACCTCAGGAGCTGACCTTTAGATCCTCGACCTCAGGAGCTGACCTTTAGGTCTCCGACCTTAGGAGCTGACCTTGGGAGCTAACCTTCAAGTCCCGGACCTAAGGAGCTGACCTTGAAGGTCTTCAGGTCCTCGACCTAAAGAGCTGTCCTTGGGAGTTGATGACCTCATTGGCTGGCCTTCAAGTCCTCGACTTGAGAAGCTGACCTCGAGAGCTGATGACCTCATTAGCTAGTCTTTAGGTCCCCATATTCCGGCGTCGAGGAATCTTATTTTTTGCAACGTCTATCAAATACAATTGACTGCCTCTGCAACTTTGAGAGCTCGGGTCTTGAAAACTTTTCTCTTTGCACGTGAAGTTAGGGCTGACCTCTTGGAATGGAACAATTTCTAGAATTTTTTTTGTTGTTTCCTCACAATGACCATATATTTTGGTTGGAAACAGAGCTCGTAATTGAAGCCTGAAGCTGTTTGTTCCAGTTTATTTCCTTCAACTTTCGGCCATTCAGTTTTCTGTCAATAGAGAAAAATTTCTCCCTTTTCTTTATGAAGTACCAACAGCCATTAATTTCTTGCCCATAAGAAATGATTCAAGCAAAGCACAATTAATCATTCTTTTTCTTCCACTTTCCAGCAGCTTGTGCACATTTAGAAGGCAGATTCTCTTTTATCCCATAAGCAAATATAACTTTCTGAGATGACCTACTTTAAGCACATAATAGCAATAAACTATAAACGGTGATCGACGGGTTTGCATTTATGGCTGAATATTTTCTTTTCACCCAAGTGCTCAAACGTTATTTATGTGCAGTAACTCCATTTTTGTCAGACACAACACCGGTTATCCTTGAAATTTTGAGAAATTGGTAGGATTCTTATGTCGATTTCCACAGACGGCGCCATTTTGTTGACGTCAAAATTTGCCATTTGAGCCAATAAACAAAGAAGATGATAAATAACGAAATCAAGTTGGATTTGTATAGAACTTTTGATAGTGCTTTTGAGTAAATCAAACCCGTATGGGGTGTATCATCATCTCCACCTAGAATAGAACGTTTTTTCTCTATCTCCTTTATTTTTGTGTGTAAAAATGGAGGTCATGGAAAGTGAAGGATGATGAGCCGAAAGGTTTAAATTTTCTACTCTTTTTTGAGAGTTGCAGAGAGTTATTGGAGAGAAATATCTAGAGAGAGCAAAAAAAAAAAAAAGATCCCAGAGAGAGAGAGTTTCTTCCCCTTTTTTGAGAGTTGTAGAAGTGTCTCAAAGTAGCCCCCACTTGATTGACAATCTTTCCTTAGCCATTAAGTCTTGGGTAATTGCCATCCAATCCTTTTATTTTGTACTTGTTTATTATTTAGAGGACTTCTTTTGTAAAATGGCGGAAATGGACCTTCATGATTATCGTGGCTCATTCTAGTCCTCAATCCCACATGTACTTTGACTTGTCAACCCGTTGATTATTGACTTAACTATCCTTAGCTTTGACCCGTATTTTAGGGTGCAACAGATTTCATGCCGTTAAAATGTGTATTAAACAAAATTACAACCATTATTGAATATTCATAAAAATTTCATAAACTCTAAACAAAATTTTGCATCTTAAACTTACATAAACCAAAGCTTAAAGATAAGTAGCACTTGTGTTTGGTTCTTGTACTCTCCTTCTTCTTCCCAAGATTCTTCAGATTTTTATTTCTTTTTTCTTTTTTTTTTAAAAATTTATCCCGCAAGAATCGGCCCTGCATTCGTTCAAAAAAAAAAAAAAAAAAAGAATCGGCCCTGCACTTTCTGGTTCCTTTGCATTCTTTTGCTTTCTTTTTTTTCTTTTTCTTTTTTTTTTCTATATATATATATATACACACCCCAAATTTCTTATGTCTTCCATATATAACCTAAAATTCGTATTCCTTAGCTTATAGAAAACAACTTACGCCATAGAAAACAAATTATGCGATGGTTTTAGTATTAATTTCACAAGACATTTCATAAACCTTAAATGAAAATTACATCTTAAGCTTATATAAATTGAAGCTTGTTTAACAAATAACACTTACTTGTTGGAATTCTTGTGTTCTCCTTCTTCTTGTCCCAAGTTTCTTCCATTTCCCCTTTGTTTTCTTTTATTTTTTTCCCCTTTGCTCAATCCCTCATCTTCGGAATCCTCTCAGCTCTCTCTCTCTCTCTCTATATATATATATATATTTATCTCGGTTCCATCCAAGATAAAGAGATATTTTTGCTTTATTTTGTCATATTTGCTCATCTAACCACTAACTTCTAGCTTTGCTTCATTTAGGTCCTTAACTTCGTGCATTACTTCATTTAAACTACCAACTTATAATATAATTCCATATAAAACTCAAACTTATTTAATTACTTAAATGGTAGCCCCAAAAATTTAAATGAATGCATCTTAGTCCAAATTTGACTTTGACTTAACTAGCACACCTTTGACTTTGATGGGTGTAGCTACTAGGTCGCCAATGTCAACGAAGGTCAAAGGTTAACCAAGGTTAACGGTCGTAGGGTCTTGGAAACGGGCCCCCCGAGAGCCTTGCCCAACTTAACGACCTAGCGACCAGACGACCAAAAGACGTGGAAATCCGTTCCGGTGACCTAAGGGACAAATCTCCCTTCTACGCCCACGAGCTCATAGCTCCCCAATCTACCTCTTCAACCTAGTAGACTTGTCACCTAAACAGCATCTTCGAAACCCACGTAGGAAATCTTATCACTTACGGCTAATTGGACTTCAACATTAAATGCGAAGCGGTGGTTACCCATCCCATGCATGACTTAGGCAGCCATTAGTCAAAAGTGAAGGATTAACCTCAGCAGATTTGACTCATGTGTCATTTTTGTGGGTTCAGCATTAAATGCGTACAATCATTGTTCTCATGCAAATGGCAAGTTTACACTATAAATAGAGTAAATGAAGCTGAAAAGATAGACCCAAATAAAATCTCATTCTTCTTATCTTTGGTACATTTACTGTCTTCTGTTTATTGCAAACATTCCTTGCCTTTACACATTAACTACACAAGCCGATTCAAATACAAATTTCCAGCGAATACAAATCTTGTTTGTTGAGTCAAAGGCTGAATTTGATATCAACAACGAGTAATGGTTGAGCTTTGAAAATAGTAAGGCGGTCGTCACAAACAATCTACAAGATTTTCTTTCTATCTTGGCCAGTATTCAATGTAAACAATTTTGATGAAATTGATTCATCATCCTTGCTATCTATTGAGCTTATGAGCATGTGCAGTCAACTATTATTTTTTGTCGATTCCATCTGATTTTAGTATAGATATAACTAATCGAGATCTCGATCTCTTTATTCCAATATTGTTAGGTACCTGGGCCTCTTTAGACACTTTTTAATTAGTTATGTCTATATGCTCTTCTAGAGTATACATGTCTCAATATATAAAATCATCACAAATATCTGCTCCATATTCTTTCTATGGATATTTATTTTGGAATCGATCGTGTAATGCTTTAGGCAAGCCATTAATATCTCAAATCCTCTTATAGGATTTTATATCAATTTAAGTTGGAGCATTTAACTTGGTATGTCTATTGGTAACGATGTAGTCAGTAATGTAAAATATATATTATCTTGCGAACTTCATATTTGCGTTATACATGCGAGGATTATAATTGAGTATTTCATATACTTGTTACCAACTATCAATTTCTCCCCCTAATGCTGAGAAGACTGTTCAATTTAAAAAACAGTCAGAAAAACATGATATAATATATCATCCTTCATGGATGAAGCATACAAATAGGGATTCAAAGCCAATTTGTATTCTCAGCATTACAATAATATTCATCTTAGCTTTTGTGGTGGAGCGACTATACATATCGCACTTATCAACTGTAGATGGAGGCTTCTAACTGTAAGCCAAATATAGGGAATATCATATATTCATATATTCTATTGACATGTTATAAGAATATTGCTGTAAGTGAAATATCATTATCACTTAAACACAAATGATTGTTCTCAATTAATGGTATAACAAATAACTTGAAGCGTATAATATTATTTTGCTAACCATAGACAATTAATACCCCAACCAATATATGAATAATTAATGACTTTTAAGATAAAATTCACTAGCAAGAGACATATGTCTTTATTTTGATATGTGGAACTTTTGCTCATAATCAATCAATTGAGCAAATATTCTCACAAACTTCTAGTTATGAGTTTGACATGTGACCTTCAGTGGATCCAAATTCATAAAATATCTAGAAGGTCCACATGGAGGGTGAGTACTGAATATTTTCCAGATATATTTGGAACTCAATTCCAAATAGCTAGTGATTATTAATAATCAAATTGTCTAAGAACTTGCAGCACAAGAGAATTATTTTGAATGGAAGAACATTCTATTCTTCACATGATTCTCGATAGTTCTTATCACCAACAAATCGGGATGGTCTAACCTGTCATGCCAAATAATAAAATTTCCATAATTTTAAACTTCTGTTCCAATATAACAAGTAATGTATTTGAACAACGCAACTAAAACTTTTTAAGTAAGAGACACCATATTCTCAACCAAAGACATGCCGCAAGGGAGAATACTGATGATCAGATTATTGGCTTTATATGAACCATCACTACAGTATGATCCCAAACAGAAGTAGGGAATTTTGTTTTTATAGACAATGGTCTAACAATTAATTAAAGACATATAATAAACAGTTCTGCTAAACCATTCTTAGTGTGGACATGAACAACTAAATATTCAACCTCAATTCCAACTGCCATGTAATAATCATTGAATGCTTGAGATCTAAACCCACCAGCATTATCAAGATAAATTTTCTAGATCGAATAATCAGGGAATTCAGCTCTTAATTTTATTATTTCAGCAAGTATTCCAGTAAATGCCGCATTTCTAGTAGAAAGCAAGCACAAATGGGACCCTCTACTGGAAGCATCAATTAATACCATAAATTACATGGTGGGTATTGACCCACGTATCTCCATGAATCATTTCCAAGAAAGTTAGAGATTCAATATTAACCTTTATAGTGAAAGTTTAATGACTAACTTGTCTTGCATACAAGCAAAACATGGGAGAACATTTGCTAAAAGAATCTTCTGGTTCTTTATATTGTTCCCATATGAATTATCCGACGCATCATAATTACTCATATATACGCAAACCTATCATGCCAATGTATAAAGTTCTTTCGGTCAACCAACTTCAGGTTCATAACATGGTTTGTCTCAATTACTTTTATGAATGTATAACACATTCCAGATGGTAGCGGTGAGAATTTTTCCTTTATCAGTTTTTGGCCAGATACAAAGGAATTTATGCAAAAATTTTATTATCTTTTTTTACATTATCTCAATATAGTATCCATTGGATATCTTTAAAAATCAGCAAATTTCTCTTGAATTTGCTAAAGTGCATCATCAATATACAATTTAGTGTTATTTCTCAAAATAATACAAGATCTTCTGGAGCTTTTGATAATGTTCGATGCATTTGATATAGTATTAACATTATTTTTCAACTAACGTTACCATTATATACATTTTCTCTTGAAGAATGGTATGTGTAGTTGCACTATCAACTAGAACAATCTATTGTGATTAACTACCAATCAGGTTATTAATATTACCTTTTGGGTTGGTAAATAAGTCAGAGACACGAGTCACAACAACTCGAACGTCATAATCAATGAAATTATTATCCACTTTCCTTTTCCCTTTCATGCTTCTTTTTAAATGAGCTATTATTATTGGATACTTTATGCACTAATTGTCAGAGTTTTGTCCATAAGTTTTTCCAAATTTGCTCCCAATGAGATGTCACATTTGCTTCAAGCAATGTAGTAAATCCAGTTGGGCGTAACTCATGATTTTTCATAGATCATGTGGATTTTTGACGATTTTTGACGGTAAGGTACTCGACTTTCATGTATCGTGGAGATGGTAACAAAGAAAACTAGGTGTTTTTGCACTATATTTACATATGTGTTTTCTTCTTTTATTGTTTCACTTAGGCAACTTGAGATTAGATGAACTATAGCGCAAGTGCCCATGAAAAATAATTCTTACATATATGTCTTTTGCAACTAATTGAAGTTTGGTGATATTGGCCATTTGTGTAACTTTACAATATGTAAAATCATAAATCCGTTGTCAACAAGACATGGATATTTATGCTCTCCTTCAGAGAGTATTGCATCACATATCACCTATATCTATAGCCATCAAGATGTACACTACTTTATGAGTACAATAAATTATACTTTTTGAATTAATTTATACTATTACTACTTCATGAACAATTAATATTCTCTAGGGATACTGAATTATCAAATAAATTAGATATAGTATAGATTGCTCTTCAAAAGCATGTAATATTCTTCAAGAGTATATCACAATCAGTTATGCTATTTTAGGAGAAACAACGATTTAATCTTATGGCTATTAAAGAACAAATTATGCTCAATAGCATAATAATCTTTAGGATTATTATGAATTAAAGACTCGTGTTGTCTTTTCAAGAAACATAATAGATATGAATGAATAATTAGTCATTCAAGTAAGATAATAATACGTACAACAACAATAATATTAATAATCAAATAACAAAACTAACAATTATTATGATAATCATGAATTTGCATAAAGTCGTGAAGATGTGAATAAAAAAAAAATCCTTTCTGCCGTGTTGATACCAAGTGTGAGGACAAAGTCAACGGCCTCTAAGTCAATAAGTTGATCCTCTAGACCACAAGCTGGTGACCTGGCAACGTAGGCCCATGAGGTCAGCTTATGAGTTCCAACAGGTTAGCTCCTGAGATCAGGCTACTGAACGACCTGGGGACTTAAGAGCGCCTCGCCACACTTGCTAGCTGTAAGACAACTTGTATAGCCTTATCTTTTAAGATAAATGGCACTAATTATACCTAAGTATAAGGTCATGGTCAACGATCTCGAAATCAAAAGGCTGGCCCACCGGGCTGCGAGCTGGCAGCTCAACAGCATAGGCCTACGGCCAATCAGCCCGTGAGACTTAAGAGCTCAAGACCTTTAGGTCCCACATCACGAGCTCAAGACCTTTAGGTCCCCCCTCACGAGCTTAAGACCTTCAAATCCCACCCTACGAGCTCAAGACCTCCAGGTCTTACCTAACCGAGGTCGTCATGCAGTTCTACAGACATGTTAGCTATGATGCAACTTGCAATCCAACTTGCACACCTTATCACTTAAGGCTGATGTTACAGCTGCATGTATTATAAAATTGGCATTTATCTTCCCTATGTAGACAACTAGCTTGCAACTAGTCAAAAAGCATGGCATCTACTCCAGCTAGGTGTACTTACAAGGCTTCTCATTGGCTAAGCATTTAAAGCTTGTAATCATTACATGCCAATTCTTACACTATAAATACAAAGAGATCCACCAAATTTATGGATCCTCCTCATTTTTGCAACATATTTGTCTTCTAAAGCATTTGCTCCTCTAATTTATTCTCTCATAAATTCACAAACTTCACCATAAATTTCACGTTTATTGCTCAAAACAATTCAAATACAAATTTCACGCGTGAACAAATTCATTTGTTGAGTCAAGGCAAAATTTGGTATCAACAAATTGGTGCTGTCTGTGGGAAGTCTTACAAAAATCCAGCTCAAAAGTTCCGGTGACTTAAAAATGAATAAAAAACGCACTCAAAGTGAAAGAATAAGGAGTCACAGTGTTGAAATCTCCCCAAAATTTAAAAGACAAAGGAGGACATCAGAAGCAAGACCTTCGCGACTAGCTCCTGAATCTGAAACTGAAGCTTTGAGGAGGCAAGTTCAAACTCTTGCTCAGGAAGTTAAGCAACTGCAAGAACAGTAGAACATGCCACCTCCCTCACGCTATGTGAGCGAGTCCTCACAAAAAGATTCTTTCTAGCGAGCTGAAAATGTTTAGAAGACACCCCCTCGGGCTAACCCACTAAGAGAACATGTGAGAAGACGACTGAATTTTACTCCTTTAGTCATACAAGGCTCAGCTCCGCCAACTCTTAGTGAGCTGTACCGACATATATGGATGACGACAGCATGTTCTAGAGTTTAGGACCTCAACCTCAGCGAGGTCCTATAAGACAATGATCACCAGAACCCCTACGACCGAGAGATACATACCAACGATGAATGAGTCCTTCCCTCACCCCAGAGTATAGTTATGCATTGAGCCATCCTATAGAGCTTCTCGGGAGATAGTAACCTGCTCCTTAGCAAATCCATGAACTGGATGACCCGAGGAAAAGGCACCTGGAATAGAAACAAGAAAAAGGGAAGGATACTGATGTCTTTTGGGGAAGACCTTCACCTTTTGTGCCCACGGTCAGAGAGGCTGTTATACCACCAAAGATGAAGCTATCTCAAATTGGAACCTATAATGGAGAAACCGATCCCATAGCTCACCTCCACCACTATGTGTCCTAGATGGAGCTGCAAAATGTCACAGGTCCAGTAATGTGCAAGGCCTTTGCATTTACTTTAGAGGAGAATACTTAGATCTGGTATGGAAACCTAGCTCCTGGCTCCATACATAGCTGGGAACAACTGTCCTTGGAGTTCCTCACCCAGTTCATGGGGTCAAAGGCCATCACTACTCCTAAGAAAATGCTAGGAACTATCAAGCAAGGAAAGTTTGAAGCTCTCAAGAGTTACCTTGACCGCTTTAACAGTAAGGTCATGACTATGGAAAAAGTAGCTGATGAATCACTCTTGATCGCCGTCAAATCAGGGTTATGCAAGGACAGGCGCTTTTGGTGGGCCATACATGAGGACCCACCCTGCACCTATAAAGAGCTCTTGCGAAGAGTTGAAAAATATATCAGTGCTGAAGAAGCTATAGAGGGAGGCCCAAAAGCTTATCTATCTCTAAAAGGTAAGAAGGACCAGCTCAAAACGGAGGGGCCATCCAAAGTCTCAAAGCCTTTCACCCAACTCAATACCTCTGTTGAGCAAATTTATGATATATTAAAGAACGATCCTATACTGTCAAAGGCCAAGCCCATTAAGAAGCCTTTGAAGAATGCAGATTAGACCAAGTACTACAAATATCACAGAGCACCAAGTCACGAGACTTATGAGTGCAAGCACCTTAGGCAAGAAATAGACAAGCTCATTGAAATGAGATACCTCGGTGAATACGTAGCTAATCGCTAAGGACATGACTGACATGCTAGTCCCCAGGTAGAACTTAAAGCCTGAGCTCCACAGAACCGACCTCCGACTAAAATCCGCGTTTTAGTCTGCGAAAATCAGAACATGGAGGGTTCTAAGAGACAGCGACGAAGTCTCGTGAGAGAAGCCCAGAATTACTACCGACTATTCACTGCTAGGACCCCTATGACTTAAACGGCCTCTTTTATATTCTGTAATGAGGATGCATGTGATACATTGCATCTGAAATACTATCAATGAAAAATTGCCATCTTTGTTTCTCCCTCAAGTACTAGGTCACGACAAAAGTAAACTAATAAGCGAAGCTACGAATATTTGTGAGCTCGAGCTTCCAAATCGTCACTTAGCAACCTAACACTTATAAGGCTATGAAATTTTATATTCGTTTCATAAATGATCTCTGCATATTAGTATCATAGGGACTCGTGGATACGCCTAATAAGCTGATGACCTCGCATCATAGGCCTATGAAGACTATTCTTGGGGGCAGCTCCTGAGCTCAACAGGACAGCACCTAAGGTCAGCTCCTGAGCTCAATAGGACGTCACCTGGGGACAGTTCCTGAGGTCAACCTTTGAGCTCAACAAGACAACACCTAAGGTCAGCTCCTAAGCTCAACAGGACAAAATCTAATGTCAGGTCCTGAGCTCAATAGGACAGTACCTAAGATCAGTTCTTAAGCTTAATAGGACAGCACCTGGGGTAGCTCCTGAGGTCAGCTCCTAAGCTCAATATAACAGCACCATGGTAGCTCTTGAACTCAACAGGACAGCACCTAAGGTCAGCTCCTAAGCTCAACAAGACAGTACCTAAGGTCAGCTTCTAAGCTCAATAGGATAGCACCTGAGGGCAGCACCTGAGCTCAACAGGTCAGTACCTTGGAACAGCTCCTGAGATCGGAAGAGCGTCGTGTAGGTCAGCTCCTGTGGTCAGCTCCTGAGCTTAACATGTCAGCTCCTGAGGTTAGCCTATGAGCTCCCAAGGTCAGTTCCGTCAACTTTTGATAAGCTTACGATGGCTGTCGAACTAAAGCCTAAGAACCCCACCTGTAACCACATCGAAAGTCCTATTAAGAAATTTTTACGGAAGGCTCTTTCTTTAGGCCTTAGAGAGATATTTTTCCCTGTAAAGAAAGCTAACATGAGCACAACAGAGGAGAGAAATTCAAGGGTACGCCTCCTCGAAGCTCAAAGCAGTACTCTTGAGGGGGCATTTGTTGATACCAAGTGTGAGGTCAAAGTCAACGGTCTCTAAGTCAATGAGTTGATCCTCTAGACCACAAGCTGGTGACCTAGCAGTATAGGCCTATGATGTTAGCTTCTAAGCTCTAACAGGTTAGCTCCTAAGGTCAAGCTACTAAACGACCTGGGGACTTAAGCGCGCCTCGCCACACTTGCTAGCTGTAAGATAACGTGTATTGCCTTATTTCTTAAGATAAACGGCACTGATTATGCCTTAGTATAAGGTCATGGTCAACGATCTCCAAATCAAAGGGCTAGCCCACTAGGCTACGAGCTTGCAGCTCAACAGCATAGGCCCATGGCCAATCAACTCTGTGAAGGTGGCCTGACATTCCTCCATCCACACAAACTCGTTGGCTTTCTTTATCATTGTAAAAAAAGGCTTACACTTGTCCTTGGATCGTGACACGAAGCGATTCAGGGCAGCGACTCACCCATTGAAACGCTGAACCTCTTTGACTGTCTTTGGGGCTTCCATGTCTAAGACCGCTCTTACTTTTTCTGGGTTTGCTTTAATCCCTCGCTGGTTGACCATGTACCCTAGGAATTTCTTAGAGGCTACTCCAAAGTATTATTTTTTGGGATTAAGTTTTATCCTGTAAGTTCTGAGGATTTGGAACATTCTGGCAAGGTCCTCAATATAATGTCTGGCTTGCAGACTTTTGACGAGCATGTCGTCCACGTAGACTTCCATGGTCTTTCCAAGCTAATCTTTAAACATGGAATTTACTAAACGTTGATAGGCTGCTCCAGCGTTTTTCAATTCAAAGGGCATCATTTTGTAGCAATACAATCCCTTATCAATTACAAACGAAGTGTGCTCTTTGTCGTCTGGGCGCATGGGTATATGGTGGAAACCTGAATAAATATCCATGAAACTGAGCAATTCATGGCCTGCCATTGCGTCAACCATCTGGTTGATCCTTGGCAGAGGGAAGCTGTCTTTGGGACATGCCTTATTCAGGTCTGTAAAGTCAATGTAAATTCTCCACATCCCCTTGTTCTTCTTGACGAGGACAGCGATGGCCACCAATTGGGGATAAAAGGCTTCCCTTATGAATTTATTGCCAAGCAGCTTGTCCACTTTTTTAGATAGAGCTTCGCATCATTCACTGTTGAAAGGTCGTCTCTTCTGTGTAACAGGTCTAGCCTCAGGGCTGATGTTCAGCTTGTGGCTAGTATGCTTGGGATCAATTCCCACCATATCTTCGTAGACCCATGCAAAAACATCTAGGTTCTGTTTCAGGAACTAAATGAATTGAGATCTCATTAGCTCCCCAAACTCAGCTCCAATTTGGAGCTCTATTTCTGGTCTGGAATCATCCATCTTCATGACCTCGAGTTCGTCTCCGCGACAAGAATGTGTCCCCTTTTCATCAGCCCTGGGGTCGAGGGTGTAGATTTCCTAGGTGATCACTGCGGAATCCAAGTTGCATTCTCGCGCGGCCTGTTGGTCCCCTCGCATAATAGCTGTGCCATATACAGTAGGGAATTTCATGACGTAATGGAATATCGACGTCGCCGCTCTGAGTTCATACAAGATGGGACGCCCTAAGATGGCGTTATGGTTCGAGGGGACATCCATGACGACAAAATCTGCCAGGATTCTTCTTGAACAGGGTTCATCTCCAAGCTCGACCAGGAGGGTGATCTGACCCTTAGCCTCTACAAAGTCTCCTGTGAAGCCTTGAAGTCTTGTTCCATAGGGCTTTAGGTTTTTCATATATATCTCCATTTGTTGAAAGGTTTTCCAATAGATTATATTCACAGTGCTGCTGTTATCAACTAGAGTCTTGTGGATTTTGACTCCAGAAACAGGCATGGTAATTACAAGGGCATCCACATGGGGGGTGCAGCACGCTGTATGTGTCATCGTTACAAAAGGTGAAGGAGCTAGTTTGTGTGGCGGGGGCTTGTACCGTGAGCAAGTGATAGTAATTATGGGCTTCTCGCACGAGATCTCGCCTCTACATCTTAGAACCCTCCATGCCGTGGTTTCTGCCGACAAGTGTGTGGATTTCAGCTGAAGGTTGGTTCTGAGGAGCTCGAACATTAAGGTCTACTTGGGGACGAGCTGGTCTGTCCAGCCCTTAGCGATTTGCTATGTATTCACTCAAGTATCTCGCTCAATCAACTTCTCTTATTTGAGATGCCTACATTCGTCCGTGTCATGGCCTATCGCACTGTGATACTTACAATACTTGGACTAATCAACATTTTTCGTAGGTTTCTTCATGGGCTTTGCCTTAGGCAGGATGGGATCATTCTGCAGAAGGTTGAAAATATGTTCTATGGAGGCATTGAGCTTGGTGAATGGCGTCGACTAGGCCGCCTGTCCTTCGCTCCTCTAATGGTCGTTTTTTGCTTTTTGATTTCTTTTTTCCTCCTTAGCGAGCTTACCAGGTCGCGAGGTGCCTTCAATGGCTTCCTCCGAGCTTATGTACTTCTCGGCCATCCTCAGAAGTTCCTTGTATGTGCATGGTGGGTCCTCATGCATCGCCCACCAGAAGCGGGTGTCTTTATAGAGCCCTGACTTGACTGCTATAAGAAGCGATTCGTCTACTACCTTCTCCATCGTCATGACTTGTTTGTTGAAACGATCAAGGTAGATTCTCAGCGGCTCTGACTTGCCTTAATAGTTCCCAACATTTCTTTGGGTGTTGCTCTTGCTTTGGATCCTATGAATTGGGTCGTGAACGCAGACTAAAGTTGCTACCAACTGTGTACGAATCCTGGGGCTATGTTTGGGTGTTCCCTTCTAAAGTAAGCGCAAAGGCTTTGCACATTACAACTCCGGTTGCATTTTGAAGTTCCATCCAAGCCATATATATATGGAGATGAGAGATGGGATATGTTTATCCAATGTAAGTTCCGATCTAGGGTAGCTTCATCTTGGATGGCAAGATCGGAAGAGCACACTGTTATGGAGGGAAAGAAGGGAGAAGGCTTGCCCCAAAAGTCGTCAACTCCTTTCCCTTTATGATGCCTCTACTCGAGGTCGCTAAGTCACTTCCTCAGCTCGTCCAGGTCGTGGTCGTGTTGAAGGGCGTTTTGTTGACCCCGACGAGTCCTTGGTGGTGGACTTGATGCATGGCTGTAGTGGGGAGCAGGCGTCGGGCTCCGCTCTTCCGATCTCTTTTTTCCTTAGGCCGCGGGAGCTCTGGTGACCTAGGTAACTTAGGGCCTTGCTGGGACTGAGAACCTAATATTGAGAACACACTGCCTTCCACCGTACTTATGGGGTGGAATGGGCGTGGCACAAGCGCCGGGGATTGGTTGGCCTGAATTTTGAGATGGAGTGAAGCTAAGTCTCCTTCTTATGTATTCTCTCGGGGCGTTTTCCCTCGTAGGGAAGTTTCTCACATTTTCAGCTCTCCAGAAGGAATTGCTATTGGAGGATTCTGCGTATTTCGTGGAGATACCGACGAGTTTTGCTACTGTAATCGTCTAATTTCCCGAGTAAGAGTTTCTACCTGTCCTCTTAGCGCTTTCGTCCCTATTTCGGCAGCCGGTTGTGAGGGGCCGGCGTCAGCCTTATCTTTGTGCCTTTTAAACCCAGGAGGCAAGCCTATGCCACTGCTTCTTGTTCTTCGACTTTGGGAGCATCTCTGACTCATGATCTTCGCTGGTGTTTGGTTTCTTTACTAGAAAACTAATTGCTGTTAAGCCTTTATACGTAAGCTCCCCACAGACGGCGCCAATTTGTTGATGCCAAAATCGAACTTGACTCAACAAATGAAATTTGTTTACGCGGGAAAATCGTTTTTTTTTTTTTAATTAATTCGGGGTAGTAAATACCCAGTGAAAGGAATGTTTCTTGTAATAAATGGGGAAGCCAGAATGTAGAAGATAAGGGGAATGAAGTAGGGATGTTCCACCATTTCTTCTGTTTCGATAGCTTCCATTTATAGTGTATTTTGCATGAGACGATGATTTCATACATTTAATGCTGGGCCCACAAATGGGACAATGGGGTTAAATCAGTGGGATTAATCTTACTTTTTGACTAATTGCTTCGTATACCATCTATAGGGCAGATAACCACCGCCTCGGAATTTAATGCTAGAGTCCAATCAACTGCAAAGGGGGGATCTGCACGTAGGTATGCAAGCAGTTGCTTAGCTGGCATTCCATAAGGTCGCGAGGGTGCTGAATTGGCTATTTGAGCGACCTGGCTACCATGCTGCTGAGGCAAAAGAATGTGTGATGAAGGAGAGTTCATCAGGTAACCTTGTTACCAAGTGGCCTGAAACATTAAGGTCGTTAGGTCGCCAGGTCACAGGGCCCAAGGAGGGGCGAAGGCCCGCTAACAGAATTTGCTCATTCGTTAACCCTTGTTAACCGGTGCTTTTAGCGACCACAAGCATGTATTTAATGTTTCTTTTTTATATGTGCCCTTAATTAATTATTTCTATTCAACTGCCCATGGATTCAAAGTATTTTAAATAATTAATGAGACATAAATGTATATGTAGAAAAATAAGGTAAAATTTAATATTTCAACTATTTTAACTATCGATTCTTCCCTAAAAAAAAAAACTATCGATTCTTAATATATGTGAAAATAATTACTAGACTATTTTTGTGAGACATAGAGAGTATTAAAATATAGTGTAAAAAAGACGGTCCGGCAATGGAGAGGGGGCCTCTCCCTTACAGAGAGGCCTCCTGCCAGGAGGCCTCTCTGTAAGGGAGAGGCCCCCTCTCCTTAGAATTTCCCGTAAAAAAAGATGTGTATTTGTCACGTTAACTCTTTTCCTTAATCTATATATTAATAAAATGAGAGGTGCTGTGATACAGTTTGACCGCAATTTTCCCGCCCAAAATGCTTCAAGCGGGGGCTTTTTGGTCATTTTGATTGGTTTGTGGTAACCAATGCGGTAACTTTGATGTTTATCCCTTCTACTTTTTGGTTTTTAATTTTTGAATTATCTCATATTCATAATTCTATCTTATCTTTATAATTCTATGTTTAAGTTATCTTATCTTTATATTTTTAAATCTTCCTTTCATTTCAATGTGAAAACAACAATCAAGAGCAGATTTATTCAAAAGTTTGAGAATTGACTATGATATCATCATATCACATGGGTCTTGACGCACACAAATAAA
>CAVNYN010287685.1:0-25259 GCA_963692815.1 Nyctanthes arbor-tristis | reverse complement strand
TTGATTAAACTTATGCTGATGATGTCACATAATATTGTTTGTTTGTTTTAAACTAAAGGTTGTGACATTGAGGGCCATACTAAAGGGACAAGTAACAAAGAAGCAAGTCTGCTCCAGTTACACTGCCGAGGTTTCCGGCGAAGAGACAGTCGAAAGCAGTTCAATTCCAACGTCGGAGAGGCCTAGAGGCTCAAGCAGTAGTCATCAGAACATCCCTGACGATCGGTCGACATATGTCCTCAACGTCGATGACTATAATCCGATGATCATGCCTCCGTACTGGAACGTTCCTCAGCCTTGAAAGTGCTTGAACTTTACTAATAATTCACTTTTACAAAAGATCAGAGTTAGTTTTTCACTGAACTTTAATTTATAAGGAGCTGTGGTTGAAATTTTATCATCTAGGGATCTAATTAATTATAGTGCTTTGTTGTTGCTGCTGCTAACGTTGACTAGGAAATTAGATCTTAATTTTAAGACAGAGATGAACTGTTGGTCGTTAAACAATGTGCTTACTAATTATTCTTTCTTAATAATTATACACAAGTAATGATGTTTGTTCATACTCCCTCCGTCCACTAAGATAAATTTGCTCTCAATTTCACAAAAATTAAGAAAAGTAGAATTAATTAATATTATTGGAAAGTAAAATTTAAAATATTTTTCTAATTTACTCCTCCATAATAATTTACTAATCTTGATAGTGTTATGTTGTTGATATCGATATGCATTAAATAAGGGCATGTAATGTAAAAACTTAAGTTTTCAATTATATTTAATAAAGAAAGTGATCTATAATTTGAGACGGATGAAAAATTAATACAAGTCTACTTTAGTGGCACAGTAGATGATTTGATCAATATTAGACTCTTTTCCTCTTGTGTTTGTTTTCTTACTTTTTTGGTGAATGTGGGCACGCCTGTCATATATCAATTAATGCATTTTTTGATTTAGAGCCTTTAGTTGGGGCTAATTTTCAAGCCGTAAATATTAATACTAGATAATTAATTGGATATTTATTTACAGTTTAATAATTTGAAAAGAAAGTATGTTTGAATTGAATTTAATTATTGGATAATTATATTCGCCTCATAATTTTTGTTAATGGCACCACATTTTAATCGCATCTGATATGCCCTTTTTTGTTCATTATATTTCAACAATTACATTTACATCCCATTCTTTCTTTCTTTCTTTCTTTTTTTCTTTTTGTCACATTCTTTCTTTAGTTGTAAATTAATGAATGCATCTTTTTCTCGAATAAATCTTTTTTATATCTTAATTTCTATTATCAAGAAAGAAAAATTTTTCTTAAGTTTTTGAATTAATTTTATTCTTACTTATTTAAAAAAATATGGGTATAAACAAGTCTTTTTTATAACTTCTAAAAAAAGTTTGCCGTCATTAACGACAAATTATGTTCATTAATATAAATTTAGAATAAAAATAATATAAAAAAGTTGAACATAAATGTAAACAGGAATAAAAATTAAGGACCACCATTGCATTTAAAATATGATTTATTTAACAGAAAGTATGGTTGCAATATAATTACCCTTAATTATTTAGGATACATCAAATTAAAATTAAGATATTATAGGTACCATTTTCGAACTTTAATTAACTGATACTACTAAAGATTGAGATATTGGTGAAAAATAAAAGGTATAGAGCTTATTCTAGGGGGGAACATTTTTTAATCAAATGCTCATCAAAAGTATTTTTTAATATTAACCACATATTTTCCGTCAAAGAACAAAATTTCACAATTTCCTATAATATTACGTGCCCACTTCATTCTCTCAAAAAATCAATTTTAAATTTCCATGGTTTCCTATATGTTTATAATTTGTTTTCAATGGTTAGTGTAAGTTGAGATCTTTGATAGTTTAAGTTGAGGTTTCGATGTGACACTAAAACTGTATATTTTTTGAGCTCAAATATCACAAAATTGTCAAAAGAAAACAAGTAGGAAATTTAAGCTTGCGCATATCTAACTGAGTTGTGCTATTTGAACAAAAACAAATACAAAAAATCTAACAAAACTGACATCTGGCACAATCTTTTTTTTCAATACATCACATCACTTTTATATCAACACTCATCACATAACCCAAATGTTAATTTTGTCACCTTTTTTGTCCCTCTTTTTGTCCAACTAGAATTTTTCTATCTAATTTGTCATTTGTCATTTAATGACAAAAAATGGATGAAATTGTCATTAAGGACCTTCGGTGTAAATTCTTGAAAGATTAAGGACTACGAACATTCAAAAAAGGAATTGGATGGACTTTGCTACAAAATGTAAAGGTTGGGGATCTTTGGTGAAAATTACACTATTAAATGAAATGCATGCTAAACTTTGATTGCAAATAATAATAATAATAATAATAATAATAATAGTAGTAGTAGTAGTAGTAGTAATAATAATAAATAATAATAAACAAATAAATAAATAAAATAATAATAAAATCACCAACATATAAAAAATGTGTTAATTTCACAAATGGTCCCCAGCTTTGCACTTATTATCAATTTGATCCCCAATAGTTTTTTCATTGTTATAGATTCCTAGCCTTTCATAAATTCACTCATAAGGTATCTTATGATATTTTTGCCTTTAGGTTTTAAATACAAACAAAAAATTATAAAAAATAAGAAGGAAAATAAAATTGGGGAAATTATACCACACACTTGAAAACTCTAGTTTTTTTTTTTCAAAAATACTTGATAGTATTTAGAATTCTAGAAAGACTTGTTTTTATTTATTTTTTATTCATTTTATTTATTATTAATTAAATTGGTCAAAAATAGACTAAAACGACCATTCTCGCAACTAAATACAAAGGTTAGGGGTATCTATCAAAAAATAAAAGATAATGGGGCATTTCAATAACAACATCAAACCTCAGGGGTATTCTGAGTAATTAAGCCCCTATTTTTATTAACTAAATTTTTTTGACAAAAATTGAATATTTAATTTAATATGTCGTTTTGTAATTCTGGTTTGAATAAGTGATGCAGTGGTCAGGTTCTCGTGTTTCAGGCAGTAGGTCCCGCCTTCAAACCACATTTACCCATTTCATATTTAATAATTCTACTTAGACAAAAAATAGACAAAGAGAGTGACAAAATAAACATGTGGCCCATGTGATTACTATTGATATAAAAGTGATGTGATGTGTTGAAAAATAAGATACTCACATGTGTCAGTTTTGTTTAACTTTTTATTTATCATTTTGTTCAAATAGCATAACTCTTTCATATTTCCCCTCCCTTAACTCCCTCCTGTATCCTAAAAAAATGTTGTTTTGTATTTAATTAATTATTATATTCATTTAAGACAATTTTTAACTGTGGTTCGAACAATTGACACAGTAGTTCGATTCTAACATTCGAGATAGAAGGTCTTGAGTTCAAATCAAACATACTATTCTCCTATTTCTCCTGCCCTCCCCATATCCCCTTGTATTATTTTTTTTTTTTTAAAAGGAACCCTATATCCCCTCGTATTATTTATTTAAAAAAAAAAAAAAAAGGTTGTCGCATAACTTGGCTAGTGCTGGGCTCATGCTGCGCAAGCCCAAAACAGTTCTATTTTTTTTCCCTCAATTTACATCCTTAATCGTTCGGTTTGAGTTGTTTGACGGTTTCTTATTCTAATCCTCAAGCTACTAGGTAATTAATCCATTGCCTAAAAATCAAATCTTGTTAATTAATCCAATCTATCTATCTATCTATCTATCTATCTATCTTTCAATAATACGAGGATAGTTTGGTACTATTTGTATTGCAATTTTCCCGAGTTAAAAATTGTGGAGCAACTACTATAATCTCTCTCTCTCTCTCTCTTCTCTTGTGTAAGTAAACGTACGATAGTTTAGTACCACTTGTACCGCAATTTTCTGGTGGTGAAAGTTGTGGTGCAACTACTATAATTTCTCTCTCTCTTCTCTCTACTTCTGAAAGTAAACGCATTTTCCGCTCTTAAGTATACATGTGTATCCTTCTGGTGATTGCAATTTGATTAAATGTGAGGCTTATCCCAACACAATTCTTGTAAACTCAAAGCTTGTTTGATTCTCATTATTCTTCCTATCTATAATTTTACTTACTAATGATTTGATATTTGATTTGACAAATGCTTAATTACAACAACATATTTCAAACATTTTTACATTTTCAATACACATTCTATTTCTCTTATTATAATTTCTCCAAATTTGGACAAATAATGGTAATCAAACACCCTCTTAATGTTTGACTTCAACTTTTTTTTTTACGCCATATGCATATGAGTAATAAAAAATGTCCTATGCTCAAAAAAACAAAAAATAAATAAAATGTCCTGAAATATATAAACATAATCAGGAAGATTGGTTGCTTGAATTCCTAAACCAACATTCATTGTAAACTTATTGATGATTGATTCAAAATCAATAAAATAAATGATTGTTCACATCAAAAAAAGTTACAAGAAAAAAAAAATTACAGATAGTCCATTATGAAATCAGAGAAAAGAATTTTACAACTTTAACAAATTAACGTTCATACTTCTTCTCCACAAGCGCCAAGCAACTCAAGAATCAAGCCATCAACAAGTCAAGAAACCTCGACGCCATGTAGTCGGACATTGAGCCTCCTAAGCCAGATGGAATGTAGTATCATGTGAAAAACATCGTATCTTTTTGGAGGCGAATTAACTTCGAAATGCCGTCTCACTTGTATTCCTCGTCTCTGCATTCTTAAGTACTGTCTAGTCGAAATTCCGGTCAGGATTTTCTTCAGATTCGGAATCTTCTCCACCGGAATTACAACAGCAAAAGATTTCCAGTTCAAGACATCGCTGAATGGAGCAACGTAATGATCTTTAATAAGCACGGGAACACAGCCCGTGTATAGCGCCTCGACCATTCTCGGGCTAGCTACTTCGTACCCACTTGGACAAATGCAATACTTACTTTTTCTCATCATTTCCGAGTATGATACGCCCTTTGGTAGGTACTTGTGGATTTGCACATCCTCTTCTTTGTTTTCCCAGTGCTCAAGAAGTATCGGCCTGATAGGGCCGTGAAGTCCCCCGGCAAAGAAAACCAGAATTGGTCGTCTTGAGGGAGACGGCCCCCCAATCAAGCCATTCATTCTACCACCAAGTAGATTAATCTCTGGAATCGACACATCTTTTGACGGGTCAAATCCTTCCGTGGTATTTGCATTGCATAAAGCTCGAATTGAGTTCTTAAATAGCTCGGGAACGGACTTGGAAAGCTCTGGTCCCTACAGTGTGCAATTACCTCAAAATTAGGAAGAATTTCAATCATAAGAAATTAAATCAAGAAACGAAAAAGTTTAACAGATGATAGTTCAATGTGGCGACCAATAGCAAAAGAGACGCAAAATGTGTTACCCAATCATGGCAAGCAAGCATGAAATGATCCGCTCCAAGGCTACGATTCCAATAGGGATATTTTCCGGCAACAAGATTAACATAGTCTCTCACGGTCTGTCTCATCGGAAGCCATTTATCAGGAACAACCCGTTTATCATAAATAAAGTGGACTATGGCTGCCACACTAAACGGCAGGAAGAAAACGTTTGCTTTTTCAGGATCCCTCGTCCGAAACTTTGAAACCTCCATGTGATAAATAAAACCTCCCTCCACAGAGTATATGCTTCCACAAGGGCCATTATGAAAAATCGGGTGCTCGCCTTCTCTATACACATATACCTTAAGTTGATTTTCCATTTCAAGGTAGCTCCTGAAACCAAAAGCACAAGTATCCATCCCAATATTACTCCAACAAAATTCAAATTTATACGCTACTTAAAAAAACGCTTCTATTTCTACTTTATCAGTCGTAATAGCCAAACCGGGCATTTGGAATTCCCAAAAATTAATACACTCTAGTAACCAAACCGTACTAAGTTCAACGGAAAACTTTCTATACCCAATCAAATTTCCACAGGACCACAACTTGATTGGTTAAATAAGGTGCGCATACCTGTGAAACGCTTCAGGATTCCAGTATACCGGACCAAATGGAACATAGTCGGGATCTCGACTTTGATTGCCACTTTTCTCATTTCTAATTGAATTTCGAGCTTGCTGCAGTCGGGCCTCAAGCCTCCCTAAGTTGCTGAATTTCTTTTTTATTCTTGAAGTTAATGACTGAATATGAGTTTCATTAGCAAATGATAACGATCCATTTTTCAAAGGACTTATGGGACTCTCTGCTTTCTCAACCTGTATTAAAAGTATCAAGTGTTAAAAACTGAAGCTAAGACCGATACTCAAATTAAAGATGAAACAAAATCCATAGGAAAAGAGGCAATTGATGGATCCAGCCATTTTCCCCTTTAGTATGAAGTGTCTCTTCTACAATTTATTACCTAAAAAAGTATCAAAAAAAGCTGTCCCATTGCCCCATTAGCCGTCTCCATCACCATGATCACTCTATTTTTACACCTCTCTGTTTACGTGACAATTTTGTAGTAGTAGGATGACAATGGAGACGGCAAATTGGGCCAGCAGATCCGGCTTTAGTTTTAATGGGCTGTATTTTTTCCCATCTAGCCCTCTTTAAGGTTCTGGGTTTGAAAATTGGGCCTGTTTATAACCCATTTTCAACCCCAAAAAATGTGAGCCCATTATTTTCAGATCTCCCCCTTTTTTTCCGTCCAGTTACCTTCAATTTTTGTGCGTCTAAAAAGATGGGCTTGACACAAATTTCAAAGGCCTACTACTAAAAAATTTTGACCCATTAAAAATTCGATCAATGGCTAGAAGAGAAACCATTCGGTTGTTAGATCCGATACTAACTTGAAGGTCGGAGTAAACTGTGTTCCTAACTAAAGTAAACAAGAGCCTCATTTACCATTCCATTACTATTTCTATATTCATTAGAGAAATTGAATAAGCCGTGAAAAGTTCATTTGACAAATCTCTATCTTGAAATAGAAATTGAATGCCAAGGGGATGAAGCTCCTTATTTATTCCACTAGGTGACAACATGGACAAAGAGGCTTTTTTCCTTCTTTTGGTTTTCCTTTCAAATAGAAATGAAAGTCATGGTGGTCGAGGAGATAGCCTAGCTGCAGGGCATATCCTTACCGGAGTTTCTCGTTCAAGTCACATCCTCCCCTCCTCCCCGGCCATTTGTAATTTTAAGGGGAAAAAAAAGGAAAAAAGGAAATGAAATGCATGAAATGAGTGATGGATTGTACGATCTACTAAACTGTGGTTCAGTCAACGCAAAATAAGTGACGAAAATTTAACAAATCTAATCGAAAATGCATGGCTATCATTTAGTATTTATTATCAGCTAACTAGCAGGTTAAATTATAATTATATATATATGGCTTATAATAAGAATCAAACACGATTAATCCCCTATTATTTTTCCCCTTCTACTGCTTTACAGTTGATATATATGAACACCATTTTTTTTTTTTTTGGTGCATATAAAGAAAAGAATTTAAGTAAATAATAATAATCAATAAAGAAATAAATAAATAATGAATAAGAAAAAAGGAAATAGAAGAGTTTAAAACAGGGTCAAAGTCTCCTTACAGATAGCTCTTGAGTACTAGTAGTATTTTCTCTCTCTTCAATGGCCACCGGCGGCAAAACCCTTCTCCAATTATAATCCTCACCCGCACGCGCCTCCTCTCTCTCTACGCCGCCACTGACCCGCCGGCCCAAATTCCACTTCTCTCCGCTCGAATTCTTGACAGAAACCGGTTGCTGAGAATTACTCCCAATCGTAGAACTCCACCCGGCCGAAGGGTAATTATAATAATTCCAAGAATTTGTCCGCACCGCCACCACCAGCGCCGCCACCACCAGCGGCAGCATAAACCCCACCAGCAGCCTCGTTGAACACGAACAAGAACACGCCCTTTTCTTGCAGTAGCCCTCCATTTCCTTCTTCAAGATTTGGAAATCTGATCCCTTGCTTGATTAGTCGTCAAATTCTCTCACTCTCATTTCTTTTTCTCTCTCTTTCTCTCTCTCTATATGAATTCTTTCTGGAAAACTAAAATTTGCGTTGGGAAAAGAAAGAAAGGAAGAAGAGAATAAAAGAAGACGAAAGAGTGGGGGAAAGAGTGTTGCCACCGCGCCAGCTCGCCAAGCGTCTTCTGCCTCAATATTCATGCAGAAGAAATTCATTTAAGTTTCTATTTTTCCAATTTTGTCCTTGTTCTACTTAATTCTGCCTACCATTTCTACTATTTTTAACACCACACGCGCATTGCATGGCGTTTAACCACGCGCTTTGCGAAGTGTTGCACCTGGTGAAGGTGCTCAACGTGTTAGTCTTGCGGGGCGAGTACAAGGACTCGCCCTCCTGTGGAATTTCTTTAATTTTACTAAAAAAATCTATAAAAATTTTGAGTAATTAATTTTACTGCTCAATAACAAAAATATATTTATTAAATCAAATTTTTGAAATAAAGATATTCATAACTACATGTAATAATTAATGCACTTTTTTGATATCAGAAGTTTTAAGGAGATATATATGCAAGGGGGTCCCGTTATAGCACCATACAAATCATATATAATGGTATCACACGGACTGCATAGCATGTATGGAGAGTGTCCACATGCATGTCACGTAGCCCGTGTGGTGCCATAGTATATGGTTTGTATTGTGTTATAACATTTTCTATGTAACGGGACGTAGTAGGTATGATACATTTTATTGAAGGATAAAGAAGTATTTAAATGATGACCACACAAGAAAACTATTGTGTCATATGCAGTGTTATTAAAACCTCGCCTACGCGATGATTAAGAGGCTTCTATACTCGAAACTTGGGTTTCACCGTTCACGCTTTCTATAACACTGGTCATATGAGAGTGTCATTTATTTATCTCAATTTTTCATCTTTAGAGTCATAAAATTACTCTTTAGAGACATGTTTGACGTTAAATAACAGGTCTCACTCCATCCGTCTTGCATATATAGGTTTTTTTCTTGTTTGTTTCTTTATTGAAAATTAATTTAATTTACATTACTTCGCTTAGGACTGGGCATTTCGTCGGCCGGTTCGCTTCTAGCCAGGAATCGAAATTGAACCTGCCAAATTCGGTTTTCAATCCAGCGAACCGAAACCGAACCGATTTCAGTTCACCGCTTTTGGCGGTTTTATAGCCTTTTTCAGTCAGGTTTTGGCAAAATCGGCCGGTTCGAGTGAACCGATCCCTTTTTTCCCTAAAAAAGAAAAAAACTAACCGAACCATCAGTTTACCGGTCTGGCTCGATTTGGCCTTTTTTTTTTTTTTTTGCCTAGTCCTAAATTCACTTGTATTTAATACTTAGTTATTATAACTATTAATTTTAGATTTCGAATTGTACTCATTATTAAATAAGGGCAAATTGTTTGCAAAAATAATAATAATAATAAGGGTAAATTAGAAACATGGTTTACAAAATATATGTTTCCAATATTATTCTTAGTTAGAAAAAAGCTAAATTGGCCTATATAAATGGGAGGGGAGAGTATTAATTTTAGATAGAGATATATACTTTATTATAATAATTATACGGAGACATATTTATCTAACGTGTATAAATTACATGTTAAATTGATCATTCTTGATTGGTTGTTTGTAAGTCTTTAAATTTATCACTTACATATAAACAATCAATTCAATAAAGTCAATTAAATCACATCACTTTTTCATCTCAAAAAAATATACCTACGTAGAATTACTCTATTTATTAAATTAAATCATCGTTAAATATCACCTAATAATAGTGATTATCGCTACAAGTGTAAATAACAATATTCATTAAATATTTATTAATCATTCAACCTTAATTAGTATAATGAGAATCAAAGATCATGTAACAGAAACAGGATAATTCAATGTGTTACATGATATTTTATTTCATTCTAACTTTAAGTAAGGTTAAACGACTAATAAAGATTTACATGATAATGAGAATCTAACGCCATGTAACACATGTGATTCTTGAAGTTTATCTAGAATTAACTTTTAAAAAGTAAAACAAACTGTTGTTGAGATTCCATATAATTAGCAATGTAGTTTCACTCCAAACAAGAGAATAAGCTTATTCATTCAATAAATTATCAAAGAGTACTACATCAAGGATAAATGTATTTAATCGTTGAATACAACCATTCATGTTGATTAGAATTTGATATATTTAATCGTTGTCTTGCTTGGTAAATGAGTATTAAAGGTCTACATTTTGATTCTAAAAAATCATTCAATTGACTATCAATTTTAAAGTCCACTGCAAGTAACCTAAGATACTTGACTACCACTAACCTAAGATACTTGTATTGGTATTTACTTTCTTTATTCATAGAAGTTCCTGTCTTCAATTTTTGGACAATAACTTAGCGTGACTAACTGAAAGTATGAATCGACAATTATAACCCAATAATTTCTCAACATGTGAAATAAGAACCAATTATTTATCTCAATAATTGCTTGCTTTCTAGCTAGTTCGACGAACAATTAGTTCTTTAATAATAATTACGTAAATCTTTCTTACTTTATATTTCATAAAGGAGATAAGGTGAGTAATCAAATAATTAAGGTCCTAGTCACAAATGATTTAAAAATAAACAAACAAATAAATAAAAATCCTAGTCACTAATGATAATAATTAATCAATTACAATTGAAATATCCCTTTCTATTCTATTTATTCTATTGTTTCTATTTATTATATTGTTTCTAATAAAAAAAGAAAAGTCTTAAATAATTGCATAGAAAGTTGCTTTCTGAAATAATTCTTTCTTCCTCCTCTTTCCTTTCCTTTTTTTTTTTTTTGGTAGGGGAATGACTTTCTGCAATAATTTTTGGAATAAAACAAAACCGCCCGGACAAATCGACAAGTTGTTACATTGCGCATGAATTTGATGTGTTGGGGATAAAGATTGAATTGCTTCATTTCTTTTTCATGTTTGATAATGGACAAAAACATGATTAAGAATAAAAAATTTATGGTACTACTTTCGGGAGGATTATAATATAATAATCATATATTCAATTTGAATATGAAATTTTATATATAGTCATATTCAATTGAAAAATATGACATACGATGAGAATTTTCTTATATGCAAAATTTTCGGTTTTGTGGTCTATTTTGCGTCTCATCTTATCTTGAAATGCACCATCGGTCTTAAAAAAAAAAAGGCTCGTTTCCCTTATTTAATGAAAAAATTTATTTGGACAAAGGACCCTACAAAAAGGGTAACAAAAATGGAGGTGTGGTAATGTGATATCCATTAATGAAAAGGTGATGTAATGTGTTGAAAAATAGAATGATATCACGCGTCAGTTTTGTTTAAATTTTTGTAACTTATTTTGTTCAAGTAACACAACTCTTATTTAATATCCATGATTGTATTAACCCAAATTAAACCGTTTATATAAATATAAGGGTATTTTAAATAAATTGTCTCAAAATCTTACTTTCCCAATAATTAAAATTTCTTAACCTATGTGAAAATAGAAATGAGTCTATTTTTGTTGGATAGGAGTAGCAAATACATATAGTGGAATTATATTTCTACCACACAAATTTATTTCAACATCACATTTTAAACTATTTTCTTTATTTACTTAAATATCCATAGCTAAAATTACATTAATAACCATTGTTAAATTTAATCATTTTTTCCCTTCCACCACAATCATAATTATCTTAATTTGAATTCTTTTTAATAATTATTATTCTTTTCAATTCCCTTTTTTTAGTAATCGCTTACTACAATTTTGATTTATAATACGACTTGATAACTTTAGATTTTAAATATTTATTTTCTTTAAAGTTTCATTTTAGTACTTAACTCTTAGACGTTTCATGAAGAATGATTTTAACCTTTTTATTTTTATTTTAATATATATTGCTTTATATAAAGTATAAATAGATTTATAATATTAGTTAAAAACACATGATTGAATTGAAATAAAAAAATATAATAATAAACGAATGGTGGTAACTTAAAATCTAATTTCAATTTTGTAGGACTGAATTGTTCTAAATTAGAAGTTTTGAAAAATCTATACATTAATATTTGAGTTATTTGAAAAGTTAGAATATTTATGCCTAAAAAAAAGGTTGTAAGGGATTCAAACAAGTGCTCCAGTGATTAGGTATTCACGCTCTAGGGCCGAGGTTTTGGGTTCGAATCTCATCCTCCCTACCTCTATCATCCCTCCCCTCCACTATCCCTTTGTATCACAAAAAAAAAAGGTTGGAATATTGTATTATTCAATTTCAATTTTAAAAAAATTAATTAAATTAAAAAAATTAATTAAATCTAATTTGAAAATTTAAAAATGATTTAGGATTTTATTAAATTAAGTTTGAGAAATTGTCTTTTTAATTCTACGTACGAACTTGCAGTAGTAGTTTGCACTTGAAAATTAGCTCAAATTAATGTTCATATAGAGAGCTTCGATTTAAGATCTATTTGACTTACGAACAATGTAAAAGAAAATAATTATATTGTGTTAGATATAATATATTTAGGAATATAAATATTTGATGCGATTTTATATATTGATAATAGATAATTAATTTCATGGGTACATATGTAAATAGATAGTGGTGTGCTAATTAAAAATGTCTATTAAAAGCAGTGTATTTTATAATGTGGTGTGGAAATAAAAATTCGTAGGAAATATAATTGCCCATACATATATCAAGCAAAATTGACTGGTGGCTTTCAGCCTACTTAAATCATAGAGCGCTCAATGTGGACTGCTTCCCCGGATCGTGGAAAAAATTATAGTACTCAATGAGCACTTAAGATAGAGTACTCAATGTAAAAACAATAAATTGAATCCCTTGTATTCCACACGTCAATTCTTAATTTGTTCAACATGGTAGAATATATGGTATTTTTAGAGTTTCAGATAATTGTTCCAGGATCGTGTTACTTGAGTGCAATGTCTACATCATACATTCAAAATATATATACTTTTTAAATAAAACCAAATTGTAGGGCAGTATTAAACAAACAAGAATAATTTTAAATGGATAAAAAAAGAGACCAAGAGGGTAACAAAAATGACAAGTGGCTCATATAATTGAGATTGGTGAAAATGTGATGTGATGTGTTAGAAAATAAAATATTGTCATGTGTCAATTTTGTTTAAATTTTTATATTTTTTTTTAGCTCCTGTAGCAAAACTCAACAAAGAATCCTTAAGAGGCAGATAGCCAAAATAGCCATCACGGACCCAGGACGACGAAGACACTATAGAAAGCAAAAATAAGACCCAACAAGTACACTCGTGCTCCATATTTCAAGGAGTCATCAAATTTTTCGGTAGCAAGTGGACAGAAGCCCTTGTATATAGGACCACAACGATGCTCACTACGTTGGTTGTCATCAACTTTCAAACCCAATAAATATGTGATATGTCTTTAGGATGGTGGCCCCTTAACAGAGATTGTGTGGAAGAATATCATGATTCGGAACTTAGGATGGTAGCACAAATAGATATATCAATATTCTCTCATTGTTTTCTAAGAAGCGAAATCGGACTCTGTGTATAGAACTTAACAAAACAATCACATCAAATGACTATTTTCTATTAGCGGTCGGATTCCAAACACGGAGTCTGACGGTCGGATTCTATACAAGGTGTCCAACCTGGCTTGATAGACGCACACATATTCTCCCCTCTAATGAAAAAAATTCTAGTATAATGGTACTATAAGAGTACTGAGTGGAGAACTCACATGTATATTTAAAGACTCTAATTTAATTAATTAATACTAATAATTTGGGGCTGTTGATCAATTCAGATGTTAGTTCTTGATTTTGCCATGAAAGATGAAGTAAATACCCTTGAAGAACCAGGAATTTGATAGTGGTACACCAATGAATAACACCCCAAGATCAAAGATATTTTATTTATTTTTTGAGGCATTCAATTGCCAATTTTTCTATGGTGTCCATTGGACAATATTTATGGAGTCCAAACTGTGATGTGGTAAGTATCAATTGGACACATTGAAAGCTCCAATGTGTCCAATTGACACTTGCCACATCACAGTTTAGACTCTAAAAATAATGTCCAATTGACACCATAGAAAAATCTATGCAGCTGCAGCGTGGGAGTTAATAATATAAATAAGTGTAAATGTCACAAAAGGTCCACAACCTTTGCCAAGAATAACAATTTCAATCTTAACTTTTTTTGCAAACATGAAAGTCCTCACCCTTTCAAAAATAAGCACAAAAAGTCCCTATGGGCAATTTTTATCCATTTTCAAGTTTATATACTTACAAAATGACTCTTTTACCTCCGTTGTATGAAATAAAAGGAAATTAGTACAAAACCTTTTTAAAAATTCTAAAGATTTAAATAAATGAATAAGAAAATATATTACTTTCTCAGATTAGTTACTTTTAACTTCGACCAAGTACCTTCACTATTTCCTTCACTATTTTTTTGGAGGTGGGGAAAGATAAGACATCCACTTAAGTTGTCTTTAACAATAATAAAAGGGGATTTATCTATCATTTTTATCTATATGTAGATGTAAAATTTAAAATGAAAGGGGTTGTAGCGAAAACAAAATGGGTCTTTCCTTTTTAAATTTACCAATAATTTAAATATTCAATTTTTTCAAGAAGAAAAATTCATACATTTTTATGACTTGAATATCCATGTCATCGAGTTCATCGCCTAAAGTGATTATAACACTAATGGTGGTGGTGATAATGGTGTTAAGTAAGTGAATAAAAAGATAATATATTAATCAATACGTATATATAGTTTGTGTAAAGTGAGTAGATGAGAAAATAATATACAGATAAATATGTATAAGTGTGTGAAAAAGAAAGCGATAAAGATATCAAAATAAATAATTAAAATTTGTGTTCTTATTTGTTAAATTTATATAAAGGGTAAAATTATCTTTATAGAAAAAGTAAACAATAAAATTGACAAAAATAGTATGTAGGGACCTTTTGTGATTTTTTGAAATGTTGGGGACCTACATGCTTAAAAAACTAGAGATAAAATTGTTACTTTCTGAAAAACTAGAGACCTTTTGTGAAATTTACCCCATAAATAAACGTAGGAGAGAACTTCTTGGATTGCCATAAATGCTTTGAATTAAATATGACTAAACAAGAAAGACCTCTGCTTCAGGAAAAAATTTGTACTCGAGTATCAAAATTTTGTTCCCAAAAGATTGCATTAAATATGATGAAGCAAGGTAATTTACAAAATTATTATTATTATTATTATTATTATTATTATTATTATTATTATTATTATTTGCTCTACTCCTTGATATTATCACAACAACAAGCATTTCTGCATTTGCATAGTAAAAAAAAAAAAGAAAAAGAAAAAACAAGTGTATTCAGTGAAATTATGCAATTTATGGAGCATCAGGATGGTTTAATAGCACTAGATTATTACATGTTAATAAATGTAGCATCATTTCTCACTATTTTTTGTTTTCACTTTTTTCTTCACATCCGAATTTACACCTTCGACCAGACGCCTTCTATTATTTCTATTATTAATTTTAAAGCTCTGCCTATATCATTCTTTAATTTATTTAGGAACCATTAAAGAAAGCATCGGGGGATCTAAGGGGTAGCTTCCCTGATCTCTAGCTATCCGTTTTTTTGACCCTTTAAAAAATTATTTAAAAAAATTCTTTTAGTGTTTCAGTTAGGGATCGTCAAGTTTCAATTGCCCTTTCGACCATCTTCTTTGTACATCACTAGAAGAAAGGGGAAAAAAAGGAGATGTATTTGTGGGAAGGAAAATCAAGACACATGGAAATTGGGATGCCGTGCATGGAAATTGTGGACTCTTCGTAGCGTAGACGTCGATTCATGGGCAAGTAGGCTATATACAAATAAGAGAAGTAAGAAAGTACATCACAATTCCCAATCTTTCACTTACAATAAAGAGGAAATGCATATATGCATGGGGATGGGAGCAAAAGCATTGAAAATGGATTGTCACAATTTATGACTACCGTAGCATATGGAACCAAATTTCTCGGACGCTACGACCCATCTCCTACGTCTTGGGCTCACTAGCTAGCTAGGCTAGACAAGGTGGTAAGGTCATCAAGTATAAACCTTAATATCAACATAGTCCACATCCAAGATTAGAGAAGAGATCTCGACTATATAAAAAGGGCAAGCGTATGAAAGTTGATCATGAAAAGATCTTCTCCATGGCTCTAGGTTTTGTCCGCGATTGATATATAATTGTTGATGTTCTTAATGTGATGATAGTCAAAATAACGCCATTTATTTTTATTTTCTTTCTTCAATAAGTTTCAATATTGTTCTTGAGTCGAAAAATATGAAAATTAGTAGTTCGAATTATGTCGCAATTGTTAAATACTCACATATTAGACAAGAAGTCTTGAATTGGAACCACATCTACCCCCCATATTCCCTCTGTGTGTCTATATATATATATATATTAACTTTAATGAAAAGTTACCCCTAATAAAAACTAACTAATAAATTAACTTTCTTTACTTAGGCGCTTAGAGACTGGCACATTTTGTAGTGTCTAATGGATTATGTGGCAGACACCCATTGGACACCATAGAAAAACCGCTTAGAGACTATGATCAAACTTGAAAGTGTGAATTTCATTTCTTTCGCTTACTATAACAATAATAACTAAACCTTTTCTACTTTATTAAAGCTCATATAATTTATGTAACTTGTCAAATTTAGTTCAATTTGGTCTGCACTAATTTATCTTAACTGATTCTATTTTTTAGTACAATTTAGAGATCATAAAAGTGGGAACGATGACTCGAGCTGGGATCGAATAACCCGTTAAGACAAAACTCTTCGGTTGATCCTATTTTCTTTTTGAACTAAAATTAAATAAAATTATCATAACTATCTTAAAAATTTTCCCAATTGTTATCTCAGCCAATTTGAAACCTACAAAATTGGCATGGTCCATTTTGAAATTGCTACTTGTTTACTTCATTCATTCATTTCTTTCCAATGTAATAAATCGAATATAACAATCGCCAAGGTGCCAAATATGGATTACAAGCTTTGTAAAATTGTTTTCTCAGCAATTAAGAATATAATCACAATCACAATTGAAATTGCTTTTTAAGGCCGTCCGACTAAGAAGATAGATTGCTACTTACCACTCCGGATGCTTTTGCTATATTTCGGTAAAATCAACAGTAAGGCTCCTTATCTCTCTCCTTCGTAAATTTGTTTTTAAGGTATTGTTGAATTTTTTATTTCGAACAAAAGAAAAGGCGGTTCTACTATATTATTATATCATTAGTATTAGTTAATGATTCTAACTTTAGTGAATCTTTTGTTTTAGAATTACGTGGAATGAGGTGACAGGGTGCTTGGAACGAGGAAATTTCTAAGGAATCAGGGCCCGGTTTCCTATGGAGCCAGGTTTTTAATGAGATGTTGGCATGTAGTGTGTGTCAGATGAGGGGTCATCTGTAATTGAAGACCAGGCTTCGTAAGAAACCTGACCTTGTTTCCATAGCCGGACTGCTTGGAACGAAGGTTAGAGAAGCAATGGGTCAACCTTTTTCAACCATACAACATTCATCTTCAATAATTTTGATCCAGATATATCGAGTGTGACCATTATTAAAACACCTGATATGTATTGTATATTTTTCTTCACTAATTTCATAGACTCACATATGAGGCTATGTAAACTAATGAAGATGAATGCGCTACGTGCACTAGGAGTCTCTGTAACTGAGACACACAATATCTCCGGATCATAACTTTAATCTTCAATCCCTTTAATGTTGGCTCTAACGGAGCCAACATTTGGTGATAGATCTTTTTAATATGTACATATATATCATACTTAATTTGGTAGAATCCAACTTTTAAGTATACACAGAGGCGGATACAATAGGGGGCAAAACTGGGCTGTAGCCCGTGTAACCCTAAGCCCAAATGTCATGTGTTCTTTCTCTCTCTCTCTCTCTCTTTTTTTTTTTTTTTTTTTTTTTTTTTTTTTTTTTTTTTTTTTTTTTTAAGTGTATTACCTGCTGCAACCCTTATCAGTTAATTAAACCAAAAGCCCATTTGTTAAGTAGTAAAATATGATTAGTAGATGTTTCGGCTTTCTCAACCTTCTTTAATGCTTTTCTTTTGAGTTTCGAAGTGATTTATTTTCCCAGATTTCAATTATTAATTTCTCCCAAAACATATATTGTATTATTCTCCGTGAATTGCAAGCAGAAGTTTGATTAAACATTATCATTGAACTCCAATTTTTTCGGTAAGATAAGTATTTCAAGAACGAGTTTTGTCCCCTTATTTGTTGATATGTGAAACCAATTCTGTTGTCAAATTTTTGAACCAATACTTAGAGTCCCCACAACACTAATTTTAATATAATTGATATTGTCATATTGAACTCTTTTTTTTAATACACAATTGGCAGTTAGTATCATAAGGGATTGAATTTGAATATATGATAATATTTAATAATTCATAAATTATGTTATATTATTAAACAGTACTAATTGTAGGTAACTTTTTTGCATTTTTGGTTCTTTTGAATATTTTCTTGTTATTTTATTATTTGTTTATTTGCTAGTTAGTATAATACTATTGGAAATTTGAAAACATGAGATTATAATTTCTTATTGACTACAAGTTTATACTTTGTGGGCACTTTATTTGAATCTTGGTTGAATTATTTATTCTCTTGCTAGATATGAATTTATTGTATCAACTTTTTTAATTTTCAGGCCCTGTGCCTTAAATTCCTGGATTTGCCACTGAGTATACATATATGCGTCACCTAAAAGTCATCTAGACAAATTTTTTAGAACACATAGCCTATATGCATGCTTAGTAGAAATTTGTTAGCGTCACCAACTAAAAATATGAGTAGACAATATAACCTAATAATTTTCTCCACCTGTGTCAAGTAAGAATCAACCATTTTAACTCAATAATTAGTCGGTTTTCTACTTGAACAGTTAGTTCTTATTTCATAAAGGAGATAATAAGGTGATTAATTAATCAAATCAAATAATTAAATAAAAATCGTATTCCCTTTCTCTTTATGTGTCAGCACATAAAAGAAAGAAAAGTCTTAAATAATAATAATGGCATAAAAAGGTTATTTGTGCAGTAATTTTTGGAATAAAGCGCAAAAAAGTCCCTATAATAAGTCGTTATCATGCACATGAATGTGATGTCTTGAGGATAAAGATTGATTAATTGCTTCTTTCTTTCTCATGTTTGATAATGGATAAAAACATTATTATTAAGAATTCCAATAAGTTGCCAAGATTGCCAAGATTTTGTGGTCGGATAGCATTTGAGTATAGTTGGTTTCTCATACTCTCGATTAAGGGTTCAATTCTCCTTCTCTACAATCTCTTTTCTTTTCCTCATCTACAATCACTTTAATAATATTACAAAAAAAGGAGAAGAATTCCAACAAGTTGTATATATAGACATATTCTAATCGAAAATATGAGAAAAATTTCCAATACTCTAAGAGTACCGAACACGTAAATAGTCAGTACTACTAGCAAATACCACTAAAAAAATTCATACGTCTGTTTTTGAACCTAAATTAAACAATAAATTAAACTCCTGAAATAAAATAGGTACTCTTAAAGCATAAAAACTTTCTGAAAATGCGACGTATTATTATGAGGATTTTTTTGATATATACAATACAAGAAGAAAATATCGGAATAGAATGCTTACCAAACAGAACTGGCCGGCTGCCTTCAACTTGTTGACCGAGTCAACTATTTCCACGAGAATACTGCTACTCGTGTTCAAGGTATATATATTTAGAATATAGGAAATTCTCAAAAATTCCTCGGAAGTTCTTTTGAAAAACTTCTCACCCATCTTACATGTATTCTTGAAAGAGGCTCTTAGAATATATTGTATATTATAATAATTTTTCTCATTTTTCATGCTACACCTTAATATATCATCACAATTAGTAATCAATACTGTGTATGCACATTGTCTATTCGTCTATTCCACGAAATAATGCAAATTTCCTTTTCCTTCTTCCCTTTTTTTTTAAACATGGGCAACGATGGTATATGTACCCAATAGCCTACGCAATGATAAATAGATACAAAGAATCTAATTAATCTAAGGGTTAATTTCACAAAAGGTCTCAACCTTTTTGTTAAGAATCAGTTTCGTCCCCAACATTTTTTTCGCTCTCCTGGGTCTTCAACCTTTCATAAATGCGCACGATTCCCTTTTGACACCATTCTCTTAACTTTTCATGAAAATTGACGGTTATACCCTTTTAACGTTTTAATTTTATAACTAAAATATTTAAAAATAATAAACAAAATATTCTCAACTTGTTGCCAAAAACGACAGCCTTTAAATGGGGTGATTCACCCTCACAAAAACGCTGCCAGAAATGGCAGTAAAGCGTGAAACGGTACGAAAAAAAGGGGATGAATCCTCCCTATTTGTTGCCGGAAGAATCTATACATAAAATGGGAATTCTATTGGCTCTACTCCCGATCCTTAACAATGAAAATGCCAAAAGCACGTTTCTTGTAATTTGAATATGATTTAGAAAATGAGCCTCATAGCTGCTTGCATTTTAGCCTCTTCGCCCTTTGCTCCAATCTCCAGATCTATAGCAAAGACATAAGAAGCATTATTACATGCAAAAATATTTTGGCTACAAAATATGAATATGTCATGGGATGATCTTAACAAACTGATAAAATTGCAGTCAGTCCATAACATTCAAGTGCATGGCTCCTCTATAAGAAATCATATGGCCACTGGTTCGGATGGCATATTGGGGCCTTAGACCTGTCAGTTGTAATTGCCAGGATCATTGTCTCCTTTGATCCAAATCAACTAAATAAATAAAGGAAAATGAATTCTAAGAGACAAATTCGTTCATTCTACAGTCAAATAACAATTATTCTTCAAAAAATTCTTAGAAAGATGGATACTCCAATTTTCGGTAGTAAGGCAGATTGAGTACCAGTGTTGCGTAAAACGCTAATGACTTCTGGTAGAAAAGTCCAAATTGAGATCAGTAAAATTCCCTGTATTTGTAACTTCAAGAGCTTTCCAACGGTATCTTATTTGCCTGGTAAAATTTGCTGAATCATTCCAGAATTTCATGGAAAGTGACTCCCCAAATTCCGTAACTTGGGAACTAACACATCAAAGAAAGGATTTGGATTTCTCTTGGTTCAAGTGATACTCTTGTATCACGAGCATAGAAACCATTAAATCAGCAACCATCAATTTTCTTATTCCAATTATCTTGTACTTCTGACATCTTTGGACAAACTTAAATCTTCACATGTCTTTATGGCTATCTGTCTTCAAATGAATTTGGTCCTAATTTCCTAGTTGTTTCATGGCTTTTTATGTTGTAACAGCAATGGTTTTCCTAGTAGTAAAAATAAAAATAAAAATAAAAATAAATAAATAAATAATACTAGACTTTGCAGTCCAGGAGGGTTCTTTGGGACCAAAAATTTAAAAAAAAAAAAAAAAGGAAAAAAGAAGGGATTCCAACTAAAGAGTAAATGCCAAAATGTAAATGGTCTTTGAATCGATTCCTGCATCTACTTTCTGCATTTTCATTGCTTCAACTTTATTCCCCTTCATGGCATTTATTTACTCAACCTCACAACTCCTCCTATATATCACAATATTTTTTCTAGTTCTTCAGTTCTTGCTAAAAAGGCCATGTGTGAAGCAAACTGGAGCCCAAATAGCCTATTTGTGCATCTCTTATTTTTTCTCTTCTTTCATTGCTCTTCTTCCCAAAAAAACATGCTCAAACTGTGGCTCCCTACAAGTTCCATATCCCTTGAGCACAAATCATAACTGTGGTGATCCCAACTATGCTCTTCGGTGTGATCCTCACTCTCAAAGACTCTACTTTGATGCCCTTAATGGAAGTTCATATCTCATTCTCAAAATCATGCCGTCTACCCATCGCATGGTGGTGCAGCCATCACCGTGGCTTCCACCTGTATCACTAGGGACATGGTAGATAGTGAAGGGCTCTGGCTGAATCAGACACTTCCCTTTAACGTCACTTCAGCCAATACAATCTTCCTTTACAATTGTTCACCTCGACTCTTAGTATCTCCTCTCAATTGCACTCCATCTAGTCTATGCCATAGATACCTTGAGAGCTCTGGAAATTTCGATGCAAAGCGTGCCTTTCAGTGTTCAAGTGGTCCGTATCCATGTTGCACTTTCGTGGCCGGTGGCATGCCATCAGCATACAAGATTCGGCTTCACCCTTCAGGGTGCAAAGCATTTAGAAGCATTATTCACTTGGATAATAGAAAGCCAGCTATTCAATGGGAGGAGGGATTGGAAATTCAATGGTCTCCTCCCCCTGATCTGCCACTTTGCACCTCCGAATCTGATTGCTTGGGTCCTTCCACTTGTTCAGCCTCTGCTAATAATGGTATCTCTCGCTGCCACTGTCACAAAGGCTATCATTGGGAACCCAGTCAGGGAATTTGTTCAAAGGAAAAGAAGAGAACTTCAAACTTTGGCCTCACATTGAAGGTGTCCGTCGGGGTGTTTGCATTTTTAACGTTGGTTGCAGTATTGATTGCAGCAACACTAGTTATAAGATCCCGTAGATATTCTTACCAGAAAAGGCTAGCCAAAGAAAGAGAAGACATGCTTAAATCAAGCAATGGAGGGAAATATGCGAGGATGTTTGCTCTCAGAGAGATAAAGAAAGCCACGAATGGCTTCTCTAAAGACAGGATTTTAGGCAGTGGTGGTTTTGGAGAGGTATACAAGGGAGAACTTCAAGATGGAAAAACTGTGGCAATAAAGTCGGCCAGAGTCGGAGATGTCAAGAGTACCCGACAAGTAATTAATGAAGTCTGGATTCTATCTCAAGTCAATCACAAGAACCTGGTGCAGCTCTTAGGATGTTGCATTGAAGCTGAACTTCCATTAATGATTTATGAGTACGTTTCTAATGGTACCCTCCATGATCATTTGCACGGTAAATACTTTCTCGACTGGGAAACACGGTTAATAGTTGCTCTACAAACTGCAGAAGCATTGAGCTATCTGCACTCTGCTGCTTATACTCCCATCTATCATAGAGATGTCAAATCTACAAATATGCTCCTGGATGATAACTTCAATGCAAAAGTTGCTGACTTTGGGCTATCAAGACTGGCTTCCCCGGGGTTAAGCCATGTGACGACTTGTGCCCAGGGAACAATGGGGTACTTGGACCCCGAATACTATCATAGCTACCAGTTAACTGATAAAAGTGATGTTTATAGTTATGGGGTTGTGTTACTGGAACTCCTGACTTCGAAGACGGTCATTGATTTCTCACGCGATAATGACAATATCAATCTGGCAATTTATGTGAGACAAAAAGTTAACAACAGTTCAATCATGGAAGTTTTAGATCAACGTTTGCTGAGTGAGGAGACTTCTGCTCAGGAAATAGCTAGTTTGAAAATCTTTTCTGAGCTTGCATTTGCATGTTTAGGGGAGAAGAAGGAGGAGAGACCAAGCATGAAGGATATTGTTAAAGAACTTCAATGCATAACCTATCCTATCTGATGCATCAAGAGGATCAGGATTCTAATGGGGCGATCATTGCCAAATGAAATGATCATATCGATCTTTCATCCATCTGATAAAGAACGAGATGTGATAAGATAAAGTAAGTAAACTTAGAGAATGGAGTTGAAAATGTGTGGATTTAGTGTTAAAAATGTCATGGAAATCGTTCCAATATGGATGTGTTTTATTACTGGATTTATAGAGAATACAAAACTAGGCATTTGGTAGAAACAAAAGTTTAAAAGGGGTATCAATTATATGGTTTGAATAAAAAGTAAAAAGGAATTTCCAAATTTGTGAAAGTGAAGAACGAAAATGTATACTGAACTTTCACCAAAAGAATAGTAGAACATCTTTGGGAAGTGGCCAAAGCATTTGGAAAAAAGTTTTAAGTCAACAAAATTAGTTCATGTAGTGAAAAGGGAAGAGCATCAGTTGGCGAAACATTTTGCACTTTCTTCATAAAGATTCTTCCTTTTTTCTTTTTTTCTTTTTATTCCATGCACATCCCCTTGTGAGCATACAAGTACCATTGAGAAGAACAATTTCCTGATGCACATTAGAAATAGAAAAGAATGATTTCATAGAATATAATCCTCTTTACAAAATATTAACAAGTTCATCAACAAATTAACCAGATAAACATCTATGAAATGCCAATCACCACATGTAAATAATGAGATCCGTCTAGATATGCATGCAAAGTCGCAAAAAAGTGAGTATTCGAGTACCATTGAAAAGGACAATTTCCCGATGCACATGAAAAAAAAAAAGGAAACAACGCTTTCATATAATATTCTGTTTATTATGAACATGCTTTCATAAAATAAGTCGTAAATTGCTAATGACAATGACGACAAATTAAGTCTTTCTCCTAGTAAGTTAATATGCTTTCTTTCTTCAGATAATTTGCATGCATGAATTATGGCATCTGGCGCATGAAATTGATCTAATATCATACATATGGCACCTTTTGGCACCATACAGTCACGTGGCGTGCATCGAGGCACGCCACATGGTTGTGATCTTATGTAGCGTGCACCGATACACGTCACATGGCTGTATGGTGCCATAGAGTGTCATATGTATGACGCTAGAATGGGACTCATCTGGTGCCATAAAGTATAAAGAAATGTATCAACTCTTGTAAATAAAAAGAAACAAATTTCAAACGTGAACGGAACCCCACTATCCCAAGCTATATGTTCCATAATATAAAGCACAGACTGAGCAACGTTCTCCTGGGGCTCCTTTGGATTAAAAGAAAAAAAACTTGTGAAAACATGCTTTGTTGTGAGCTCTTCTAGGCTCTAGCATTATTTATTATTTTGTTTCTCATTACAAAACTACAATCATCACAGATGTCTTATAATGGATCCATCCATTTGAAGCGTCTCTAATAGGACATCATTCAGCTGCAGTATATATATGGAGCAAATAAAATAGAGAAGGGAGAGAAAACGAGGACCCAATGGAGAATATAGATTCAGAGAATAGTTAAACATGTGTGCACTAATAATTGTGCCTCAGAAAGATGGAGAACAAAGAGAGAATGCAGAAAAAAAAATATTTATAGGCGACATCTGCTGCCCCCTCCACATCTGGCGGGCCGAATCCTGGATATCCATATTTTAGAGCCACGTGTTACTAAATTTT
>CAVNYN010287684.1:0-14186 GCA_963692815.1 Nyctanthes arbor-tristis | reverse complement strand
GTGTACCGATAGACACAGTTGGATGAATTTCAAATCAATGATAACGGCTAAGACAAGCCGAGCTAGAATACCATAATTATAATAAAACTCGTTTGCTATAGAATATTTGGAGCTCTTAGAAAATAAATTATTTACTATAAAAATTTAATTCAGTATCCGAGTATTTGACTAGACGAGCACGATCTTAATCAACTTTAAAATTTGGTGAAATTATAGCGACGCGAATTTATTTAATAAAATTAATTTCCGATCTAAAAATTTCCGGATCGCTACACCAAAAGACTGAGATTGAGAAGATAGTGCGAGAGCTTCTACAATCAGGATTGATAAGGGCTAGTACTAGTCCATTCTCGTCGCTAGTCCTGTTGGTGAAAAAGGTAGATGGTTCTTGGTGGTTTTTCGTAGACTATCGAGCTCTACATGACATAACAGTCAAAGATAAGTATCCAATTACAGTGATTGATGAATTACTAGATGAGTTTTATGCAGCCCTTTTTTCCTCAAAATTGGATTTACGGTCGAGGTATCCCCTAATTCGAATTAAAGAGGACGACATTCCGAAAACAGCTTTTTAGACACATGAAGGACACTACGAGTTTATTGTCATGCAGTTTGGCCATGAAGGACACTACAAGTTTATTGTCATGCCGTTTGGCCTAACCAATACTCCTGCAATCTTCCAAAAGTCTTATGAATGACCTATTTGGCCCTTATCTTCAAAAATTTATTTGAGTCTTTTTTTATGACATTCTAGTATATTCAAGATCATGGAAAGACCATCTCACCCATTTGCCAAAGACCATCTCACCCATTTGCGCGTTGTGTTAAATATTCTATCAAGTGACAGTTTGTTTGCAAAAATATCAAAATTTCGTTTTGGGGTCTCACAGGTCGAATACTTGGGTCATATAATTTCAGGGCAGGGAGTATCAGTTGATCTTACTAAAATACAAGCTGTCCTTGATTGGCCAACTCCAACTACAACAAGACGGGTCCGTGGCTTCCTCAGGATAGCGGGGTATTATCAGAAGTTTATCCATCATTTTCGATGTATAGCCACCCAATTGACTCAACTCTTGACCAAGGATGGGTTTCAATGGAATAAGAAGGAAGACATGGCATTTAAACAATTGAAGGCGGCCTTAACTTCTCCACCAGTCTTACGTCTTCCAGATTTTTCCCAATGATTTGTGATTTAATACGATGCTAGTGGAATTGGAATTGGTGTCATTCTTTCCGAGAATAATAGGCCAATAGCTTATTATAGTGAGGCTTTGAAGGTATCAGCTTTAGCCTTGTCCACGTACGTAAAAGAGATGTTCAATTATTAAAGTGTAACACCCTCAAATATTTTAAAATTTCTATATTACTCAAGAAATAATAATTTTGAATCTTATAATATGTACAAATTTTCTTAAATTTAAAAAATATTTTTCTCAAATAATATTTCGACAAATTAAGAATAATTTAGAGCAAACATAATTCACTTTTGAAGTATTCAAACATATTTTATAGTATTATTATTATTACTATTATCATTATTATTATTATTATTATTATTATTATACTAGTAATATAATAAAACTAAATTTATCGCATGATAAATAAAGTTCACTTATTAATACGAGCAGGGAAAATTGGGGACCGCCTTTATAAAATACTTTACTTTATAAGGCAGTACTAATTATTTTAGGATAAAAGCATTTGTAACCTTTAGGGTGCCTCTAGTGGTAGAACCGTAATGCCCACGGTCAGGAACACAGCCCTTTGCTCACCTTATGGTTGTCACCACTCTTTGTTACTTGCATTGTTATATCTACAATGCAAAACTATATGAGCTAACGCTCAATAAGTAACAACACACATATGTATATGATGATTCCGCACACCACAATGCAAATAGGGCCCACATTCCAATGTAAAATACTACATGAGCTCATAATCAAAATGCCTTCGCGCAATGCCTTGCCCGAAGGTATGTCATAGTTTCACCTCAACTCGAGAATCCTTTGACATATCCGCCGTTGCCTCAAAACTTAGCTCAGGAGACGATAAGGACTTATCAATATCATCAAATAATCAAGGTCTGGCCATAACATACAACCGTCGAGTCTCAACACCGCGTCCAGTATATATATCCGGTCAGTCTGTCGCTGGGCCCTCAACACTCGCAAGTGTATATACTCGTACGACAAATACAATGCGATGTAACTGCACATGGATTACACCATCTTCCGTGGTGTCTCATGTCAACCAGACAATGACTATATCACATGCATATTCTCATCTTTATCATCATTCTCAAATGTGTGCCTATGGCATACCACATCATATGTTCAACAATATATGTCTCAATAGTGCCAATTAAGTCATGCCCAATTTTCTCATCTCATAACAAAGATAATATAACAAATAAATATTATAGAGCATAACAGACATTTAGATATCACGTTGTCACATAAGAGTACATAATACTATTATTTTGCATTGTAGTTGAACCGTTACTTACCTTAGTCCTAGCTATATATGGACATCAGTATTTTTAGCACTTCCAAACATTGCATTGCACGAGTCATTAATATCTTACACCTTATCAGGTTTATTCTAAAATCTGTAGATATAAGATTTCCTATTTATTTATCTCTTCAATATTTAACTAGGACAAGCTAATAATTAATTGAAATTAAAATCCTTACCTCATCGTCAAACCCATACTTCTTTCCAATCTTAATTCCATACTGTAAATAGAAAGGCTATTTGTTCCACCATTAAAATTGCACTCAAAACGACGTACAAGTGAAACATAGAGTACACCACATAGAAGTAGAAGCGCATCCCGTATGCTTTAATATGGGTGAGGACGCACCATATAAAAGAGAGGGCTAAAAAGGGGTATACCACCCCAAGAGAGGGGGTGTGCCCCCTAATTTTTTTGGCAATGGGGCGCACCCCTTGGAGATAGGGGGCGCACCCCCAAGACTTCAAAAGAGGGGGCAAACCCCCCTCTTGTTTTGATTCGGGACCTATAGTTGCAACTCCCAAATTTCCCAATTTATATTTTTTTATTTTTTATTTACTTCACCGCAGCCACCCAATTCCTTTTTTTTTACTTTTCCCTTTTTACCAACTGACATGTCGAATTAATATTTGGTATGTTAAACAATGTTCTTTTAATGAATTCTTAGTAGCCATGTGAACTTTTAATAAAATATTCGATTATAATACTTTTGAGATTAATAAAATCGCTAATTAAAACTAATAGTATTTTAAATTTAATGACTTATGAATATTAATGTATTCGGTATTCCTTTTCTTTAATAATAAAATCATATTATTTCATACAAGCTATTTTTAAATTGTTAATAAGGTTTAAAATTCTCAACTTGTTAATAGAAGTATTTTGAAATATAATTTAACTTTCAATTCTATTAAATGCTCATATGTTCTGTAAAATTATAAAATAATACTTTTAAAATTGGGGCGTTACATAAAGCTATCAGGAAATGGCGTCATTATTTGCTTGGGAAACCATTCACAATCCGCACTGACCAGAAAAGCCTTAAATACTTGCTCGAGCAGCAGATTGCAACACCAGCTCAAACCCGGTGGCTTCTGAAACTACTTGGTTATGATTATGAAATTGAGCATAAAAAAGGTCCTGAAAATCATGGTGCAGATTCTTTATCTCGGAAGGTAGAATTTCAACTTTTATCCATTTCAATGCCAAAAGTAGACTGGTGGCATATTCTTCAAGAAGAAATTCAGGATGACCCATTCTATAAAAACTTGGCTGAACGCAATTCTTCTCAGCAAATTATGATGTGTACTAACAAAATGGCGAGTGGTTCAAAAAAGGAAAAGTTTATTTGAGTTTGACATTGACAGTAATTCCAAAAATAATGTCTGATTTTCATTCTTCACCCATTGGGTGGCATTTTGGATTTTATAAGACATTCTTTCGTATAAAAAACAGTTTCCTCTGGTCCAATATGTGCAAGATAGTGAAGGAATTCTTGCGACAATGCGAAGTTTTTTAAAGGTTTAAAGCCGATTCTACAAAACCAGCAGGATTAATCCAGCCGTTACCAGTGCTTGCACGAATGTGGACCGATGTTTCGATGGACTTCATTGCAGGGTTACCACCTTCTAATGGTTATACTGTGATCATGGTTGTTGTTGATCGGTTGACTAAGTATGGTCACTTTGTGGCATTGAAGCACCCTTTTACTGTTATAACTGTTGCCAAGAAATTTATTTTTCCAACCACCATCATAAGTGACAAAGACAAGATGTTTATTAGCTCCTTTTGGCAAACATCGTTTAAAATTCAGGGGACACAATTGTGCATGAGCTCAAGTTATCACCTACAAACTGATAGACAAACCAAGGTTGTAAATCGCACCTTAGGGCAGTACCTTCGATGTTTTGCAGGGGAGCAGCCGCGGAAGTGGGTATGGATTCTTTGGGCCGAGTTCAACTACAATACGTCAATACACTTCTCAACTATGGTAACTCCCATTCGAAGCAGTTTATGGAATTCCCCCTGAACTTGCTTACTTAAGTTCCAGGAACAACACGTGTGCAAGTAATTGATGAGTACCTACGAGACTGAGATACTATTTTAAAATATCTCCGCCGTAACCTTCTGGTGGCCCAAAATCGAATGAAGAATCAAACAGGCCAATATTGGTGTAAAGTCTCTTTTTCTGTCAGGGATTATGTGTATCTAAGACTACAGCCATACCTTCAAACGTCAGTGGCTTTTAGAAGGTCTGTGAAACTCAGTCCACGATATTTTGGGCCCTACGGGATCGTAGAAAAAATTAGCCTGATGGTATACAAGTTAGCCCTGCCTCCTAAATAATGTCTTCCATGTCAGTTTGTTAAGAAGACATTTAGGTTCCAGTATAACATCCTCCTCTCCACAAATTCCACAAGTCTTAGAGACTTCAACCGCCTACCACAACTTGAGAAAGTCCTTGATCGACGGGTAGTTCAAAAGGGGAATACCGTCCAAAGATAGAGATTTTGGTGAAATGGGTAGGTTATCCAATAGAAGATGCAACCTAGGAGAATCATCAGTGGCGTTTTAGTAAGTCTTACCCAGAATTTATCCTTCAAGATAAAGATCTTTCAATGGGGTGAATGATTGTCAAATAAAGACTTGGTCCAAGATTATTTTGATTAAGTTAGTTGTTTTCAATACTTTTTCAAATGAAATAATTGGCCTTTGATCTGTTAAAGATATGGTTAGCTTGCTTTCATTATTTTTTAGTTCAGTTTGTTATTTTTCATTCCTATAAATGTATGTGCAACTGGGAGAATTAAAAATGTCATATTTTCCAGAATTTCCTTCCTTTCTACTGCTTCTCTTCCTTGCCCCATAAATTCCTACATATCACTTTTTATGTAACATCCCATAAAATTTTAACCAAAAATAAATTAAGCAATGTGGGATAATTACTTGAACTTACATAAATTATGTCATAGGATTAAATGATTATTACTCAAATGATGTCTCAAATAAAAATGTGATTATTGATTAGTGTGACTCAAAACATAATAACCTAATTATAATATCACATTAATTAGGGGGACTCCATGAGTAATAAATAAATAAACCCTAAGAAGCCACTTATACACCTTAGAAAATAATCACATGAAAAACTAAGAAACACTTGTCATAGTACTTGTTGGCAAAAGTTTCCTAAGTTTACAATTGTACTCATTTTTATTGGCTATCTCCAAAATTATCTAAGGACAATTGGCTTGATTTTCATAGGTGGAATTTAAGAATTTTCTCAAAATAACTAAGAAATTCGTCCATAAATTAAAAAGGCCAATAGAACACTAAGTAGAACTCTTAAAAATACTTTGCACTTGAAAAAGACCCCTCTCCATATATAGAAAGAATATAACTTAAAAACACTACTTTGATTAAGGAATATCAAGGTTTTGAAAACACTTTTCCATTTAGGATTATTCAAAGAATCTTTGGGAAAACAAAACAAAGAGGTGAGTAGCTAATATTTTGATTTCCTTGAGCATTCATGAGTTTTTAAGATGAACATGGATTTTGAAGCATTGTTATGTAAAGAAAAATTGATTTATTGTATTTGAATCACTAGTTGATGCTCTACCTGTCTTGTATTGACTTTGCTTTGTTTTGTTCCATAATAAGAGACATCTAATAATTCCAAGATAAGGGACGATTAGTATGGTGTATCGCTTTGTATTTGTATTGTCTTTGCCTGAAATTTCGATAGGGGTCAATCGGTATTTGGATGTGGATCCATTTGAACCTATATAACCATGATTGAATGGCATTGGATAATAAGGATGATATGAATGCGCACTACAGGTAGTAGTTTAACTAGTGATTGTGCCTTCTTGTACATTCAAAGATTTGTGCATTCCATGTTTTCTTGAACTTGTGGTTAAAAAAGAATTTATTGTATAAAAGAGGTTAATCAAAATATTGTGTTACTCACTGGGTACGTTGTACTCACTTCATATTTTACCATTTTGTAGATGTTCAATCACAAGGTGCATGAAAGGCAAGCTGAGAATTGGAGTATGTCCACGGGCAGAAGTAGAATTTTGTATGTAGTGGAGACTAATTTGTGGAGCTATTATGAAGATGCCCTATGGTTTTTAATGTATTTAAGAACAACTTATGAACTCAACATCTTTTGTGTCTATTCCCATGCCCATCTTTATAATGATAGGTTCATGACGGATAAACCCATTTTCTTTTCCTAATATAGTAGTTTGACAAAAAGATAACAGTTACACATTGCTATATGGATGCCTACAGGAATATATATATATATATATAAAAGCATAGCTTGTTGTGTGTCCTTATTGTTGTGTGTCCTTTACATCTTATTGTAAACTTACTTATAATTATGCAAAGCGTTTGTAAATGAAAAGCAAACAAAGCAACAAGAAACCGACTCTACTCTTGGATATTAGTAATGACAAGAAAGGTTTGCAAATATTTCCAACTTTATGAAGAAATTCGGTAATTAATTATAAGGTTGTTTCCGCTTTCTTAATTCCAAGAAGAGACTATAAAACTATATAATAACATTGTGATGATTCTTTAAAAATAAACCATTTGTTAGTTTGGTACGTCCCGTCCCTCATTATTTGTATAAAAGGAATATATATATATATAAAATGAAAGCTTCCGCAAATGAATAATATTGGATATTATAACGGGCGTGACATTTTATGTTACCCAGACTGAATCCAACCCCTTATAGTGGTACCCCATCAAAAGATCAAAACTATGAAACAGAGTCCAAAGATACAGTTGAAACTTTTGAAAATATACAATTGGAAATTCACCTTTCGATCAAAAGATTAAAATTATGAAATAAAGAAAGAAAAAAAAGGAACTGAAATTTTTTATTTGTAGATTGTTAGTATTGTCAATGAGTTCAGACATAGCGGCGCCGAGTAGCAAGTCATAAAGTAGTTAGATTTTTGACAAAAAAATTAAGGGACAAAAAATACGGAAAACCCACATCTCCCTCACCTTCCCCATCGATTTCCTGTTCCCTAATGGATTATCCTCCTCCGATGCAACATCCACGGTAAAAACAACTCTTCTCCCAAGAATCTCCATCACCAGCACCGTCACAAGAGACAATTTCGAGAACTTACAGTAAAATGAGTCGTCCCCAGTGATGACGTTGGGTTTGGGATTGTTGGTGTATAATGTGTTCAATTTTACATCTTCTAGTAATAATGGGTCCAATGTCATGCCAACTAGGAATCTCCTAACCCTTCAAGAGGGAGATGAAATAAATTGTTAATATATATGAGGATAAAAGTGTCAATAATAAGGATTTAACAGTCAAAATAGACGGATTCTGTGATTGGGATTCCAAGAGTTAAATCTCATCAACACAGCCGAACTTCAAGGTGCATGAGACAGTCGGTTTCCACGAATGTTATCCTTCGTTTATGTCCAGTGTCCTTCGACCATTTTCGTGGTCCCTAAGCAGCCTCTGTACTAAAACTTTTATTGGGGCCCTAATCTAAAACTCATATAGTAAAATTTTTACTATAAGAAATATTAAATATTTAAAAATATAAATATAATAATCATGTGAATTGAATAAATGATCTAATCATTCTTAACATTAAATTTTTTCCTCCATTAACTAAGTAAATGTCTCTTTTATATATTTTATTCCATACTTAAAATATATCTATTTAAAAAATATATCTATTTAAATTTCTAGTAACGGATTTCTAATTTAGAGACTTTTTTGTTGGTTGCTGGTTGGAGCCCTCGATGACTGTCTAAAAGATTATATTCAAGCATGCTTATGATTATGTCGTTGAGCAAATAGGAGTCCTTCAAAAATCCAAAGAGTTCAGCTAATTCGATCCCCGGCCTTCCACTCCGTTTGGCAGCATAGCAGCCCATCACACAACCTTCTTCATTACGAATTTGGGGAATGAGTGTTTGTACAACTTACTACAAATATTTGTTATCCAGGCAAATATATTGCCCATACAGCATCATTTGAAGACTGAAAATGGTCATACTAGTACTAGAGATAATTGCATAATTTATTTTTTACCATGGACTGTGAGAATCATTATTGACACTTTAAAAGTGGAATTGTATTGAGTGGTTACGAAAAATATTTAAAAATATAAATATAATAATCATGTTCGGGGCGGGTACGAAAAAATTACCCGTTACCCGCCCCGTTAAGGAAAAAAATCCTTAAAAAAAAAAAAAAAAAAAGAACGGCGGTGGAGACTTTGGGATTGGGTGGACTAGTAGAGACTTAAAGTTGAAGGGTTCGAGTTGGACAGAGACAAAGACGAGAGGTAGGGAGTTGATTTAGGGACATGATTTAGTTTTTATTTAAATTAGTTTTTTTTTTAATTTAAGAAAACTCAAATTTTGAATGAATTATTTATTAAGGTTAATTAAAAATTCAACAAAAATGGTACTAATCGGGATGGGTAAGGTTTATTGTTTCCATCTTGAGCATCTAGAATCGAACCCTCATCAACTCACTATTTAAGTTTAAATTTTTTTTCCAAAAAAAAAAAAAAAAAAAAAAGGGTATCGAGTCAGGGCGGGTCGGGGCGGCCAATACCCGACCCCGACCCGATAAGACTTCGGGCGCGAGATCCTTCACCCTGTACCCGCTCCAATAGTTAACGGGGCGGGTACTCGCGGGTATCAGGTAATACCCGTCCTGTTGCCATCCCTAGTGATAGGCATTGAACCTCTAGGAACATGGCATAGCTGCTTCTTATACATATTGGCTATGTTATTAATACTTTAATATCATTTTTACTTAACTATATGAAATTATACTAAATTATCCACTCGAATTCGAGCAAAAAATAAAACTAAACACGTACAATGTACGTGAGCTTACTCGTGTATATATATATGTATATGTATTTTGTATAGAATCTATCTGTTTGTTACTAACTATTAGCCCAAAATTTACTATTCAGTAAGAATAGGCCCATCAATTACCATGTTACAAGAGCGTCAATTGACACTACTTCACATATATTAGAATTGAGAAGTGCTATTGTTATATATATAATGTACAATTTTAAATACATATGAATTTAGTACACCCCAAAAAATTGTTATTTCGAGAAGGGTGAAAAAAAAAAGAAACAAAGATGTACTTTTATTTTATTAATTAACTAATCAAATCAACAAAAAATCTTTATTAAACACAAACGACCCAAAATGTTACATCCATCGATTTATTATTGTGTAATATATCGTAATTGCTAATAATTAATAATAATCACACTAATAAAAGCGAGTCAACAAACAAAGGACTCGTATCAGAATACTTGAGTTCTAAGTTGACATTCTTGTTCCACGAAGAAGGGAGGATCGGAATACTTTGTTCATTACGGAAGAAATTGGAAGGGTCAACCTTGGTTTTCACCTGAGCCAATCTGTTGAAATTGTTTTTGAAATATTTGATTCCCCAAATGCTGGCTTGTGTATAGCTGGTGTTTCCCAGCTTGTTGTTAACTCCGATATCAAGATCTCTGTAGTTAAGATATGCAGCTCTCGGGTGCCGGGAAACATAAGGTGCCATGTACCTGTAAAGTTTTCTACTCCAACTGATGTACTTTTCTGTTTCATCTGCTTCATCTTCTTCCCAGTACACTATTTGCAGGGTTTTATACAAATTTCCAGCCCTGTGAGGAAAGGGAATCGCTGATTCTGGGATCTCATCCATTCTTCCACCATATGGGACCAAGACCATCTCAGCTTCCTCCGCTTCATCTTCAAGAAACAGTTTCCATATCCCTTCAAGTCCATTTTGAGAAATAGGTTTCTCAACATAGTCCGATTTTGCTTTGAAGTGCCTTACATTTGGCTGAGTCCTATTCAGCAATACATCGCGGGATTCCATGGGAAACCCTGCAAAATATAGGACTGATTCTATCCAGCTCATTTCAGTGCAATCCTCTCTCCGCAAACCCAGCTCTGAGAAGTTTTGCTGCATCAAAGGAAGCAATGTATCGACACCACCAAGGAACAACGACTGGAATGTAGCCTGGACAGTTTCCCGGTCGTCATCTTCTTGGTTTGAATATTCAACCCTTCTTATTCGGGCTATAGTGAACAAATTTTCATCAAATTTGGGTGCAACATATTGCCATCGGTCAACAATATTTGTTGCATTTTGTTCTAAAGTCCTGGTGACGTTAAATACAGTGACTCTTTCTGGAACATCAACCAACTGTATTTTCCAAGCAAGAATGACTCCAAAACTAGCACCTCCACCTCCTCTTATGGCCCAAAAGAGATCTTCACCCATGGAAGTTCTATCGAGAATTCTTCCATTCACGTCAACTATGCGTGCGTCAATTACATTATCTGCCGCAAGTCCATATTTTCTGAACAATGCACCATATCCTCCTCCACTAAAATGCCCGCCAACTCCCACGGTAGGGCAAGTCCCAGCAGGGAACCCTAGCGTGGGACTTCTCTCTGCAATTCTATAATAGAGTTCTCCGATTGTTGAACCAGCTTGAACCCATGCAGTTTTGTTCTCAGCATCAACAATTATTTCTCGTAAGTTGAAAAGATCAAGGATGACAAAAGGGACATGTGATACATAAGAAAGTCCTTCAAAGTCATGGCCACCACTTCGGACCCGTATTTGCATGCCATTCTCTTTGGCACAGTATACGACGGGTTGAATCTGGGATTCATGAACTGGCGTAACAATGACTAATGGTTTAGGTGTTGTCTCTGATGCGAATCGAAGGTTTTGTATTGAGAAATTTAGGATGGAAGAATAGGAAGCATTGTTTGGGGTGTAAGAAATGGAGGCGCTATTGTTTGATTGAAGGGACAAACATTGAAGAAAACCATCATGATCATGATCATTAGCATAAGCTGCGTATGAACAAGAAAAGATTATAAGAAGAGAAAATAAGAGGGAAGAAATGCTTGGAGTTTTCATCATTTGTTACAATTAACTGATCATTAAGGCTGAAGAATTTGTGTATTGCAAAGCAAAAAGCCAGTTCAATTTATAGTGGCTTGCAGGGCTTGCTTCTTTTGAAACTCTATGACTTCATGCATGTGGACATACGGTTTGATTTATTCTTGTTTATCTTAACTGCATTTTCCAATTTTTATATGGGCAATTATTATAATTAAATTTCCTTTTTATATCTAGCTAAGGGAAGAAAAATAATGTTTGCATGGACCACAAGAAAAGTACTTCAATATATGGTTAATGGTTTCAAACAAGATACAAATGTATTCTAGACATAGTGCCACCCACTGTACTATATAAGGGGATCGTTATTTTTTATTAATTAAATTTAGAAGCGGACCCGCAATTGGTGGCATCGTTAGATCATTTTTGTGTCCCTTAATTAATTAGCTTGTAATTTATTTGATTAATTAATTTGAATTCTGAATTTTCTTTAAATGTAAAAGTCATGGTATTACAGATTAATTTATTTATGTATATTAAATATTCAAAGTCATATATTTGACCCCCCCCCTCGGCAGCCCGCCTTCAAAGTAAAAAAAGTCATATATTTGACATTATGCACGTTGCGCTCACCATTTTAAGGATAAGTATAATTAAGGATCATATATCAACGTCGAATGTTGCTTGTAAAGAAACTAAAAATCTAGAAGATATAAGAATTCAGAAGTAATCTCACCATTTTCTGAGATTTTCCTTTGAAGTGGTGGAGGGTATGCGTTTTGTAGGTTTCCCATTATAAGCATATGATGCACTTTTCGGTGTATGTAAATTTATTCAGATTTCGTGTTTGATTTTCAAAACTTAAAGAGTAACGCATTCAAGAAAATCACTATAGTTATAAGCATAAATGGGCACATACTAGCTGATGAAATCTTTGCAGTTCATTTTTTTTTTTTTTGGCCCTAATTTCCTCCGTTTGTTTTTTTATTTTTATTTTTCTTGTGGGTTTGTTCGTTGCGTGTATTCGTAGATAAATGGCTTTTTAGTGACTTTTCTAGAATAAGTGCGAGGATGAATTATTGACACTCTTTCACCATAAAATAAAATTCCTTAGTTGAAATTAAGTGTGTCTTCAGCAATAGCAATTTTGTGAATCAAAAGCGCATCCCCGGTGAAATTAATTTTTCATATTTGATGTTGCGTACTCTAATTTAATTTTAACAGTAGTGGGAACCTCTAAATTCTGGGTATAGATTTCATTTGAAAGAGTTTTTCAACCAATTAAGCTATTTGAAAAGAAAAGGGAAAAAAAATTGAAGAAATTGTTAATGCTATTTCAGTACCTCCTCCGTAAAGAAAATGTCCACCGGTTGAACACATAAATTGGTGTTTTTTACCTACGTTTGCCGTGCACAAATATTTCACGGCACAATGATGCAAATAATTATAAATGTCTTCGAGGATATTCCTTGTGGAACAATTTACTTATAATGGCAGAATTCAACCATGTGTGTTTCTTAACGAATAACGCATGTGTTGGGTTTTATGCTACCTGATAAACTCCGGACAACGATGGTAAAGTCGGGTCCAAATTAAATCCATAGACAAAAGCCGATGTATGGAATTGTTAAGTGCCAAATGTGTCGTACCAAATTAAATGTGTCACTGGAAATTATTACGAACCTATACTTATTCTTGAAGTATCTTTTGTGTTACTCGAATAAGTGAGACCAAACAACTCTTTTACTCTTTTATTTGGTAAAGTTGAGATTCTTATTTTCTTCCTTATTTAGGCATATTTCTACACTGCCTTGGTGGATGATTGGCTGATTCATTTTATTCCTTGCTTTGTTATTCTTTACTGACTTATAAAGGTTGGCTTTTTCTTTCTTAACATCACCCCCGAGCCTTTTCCACTGCTTTTGAGAAGGTGTCTTCACCATGAACAAACATAAAGGAGTTTCGAGTCATTGGTTTGTGGCTATTGTGGTTCTATTCAAGACGAGTGATTGTTGGTTGGCGACTCTTTAGCACTAATAATCTGAGGCCTGATCGATTCATTCGATTCCACCATCTCCATCCGCTCCAATAGTTAACGGGGCAGGTACTCGCGGGTATCGGATAATACCCGTCCCGTTGCCATCTCTAGGGATAGGCATTGAACCTCTAGGAACATGGCATAGCTGCTTCTTATATATATTGGCTATGTTATTAATACTTTAATATCATTCTTACTTAACTATATGAAATTATACTAAATTATCCACTCGAATTCTAGCAAAAAAATAAAACTACACACGTACAACGTACGTGCGCTTACTAATATATATATATATATATTTTGTATAGAATTTACTGTTTGATACTAACTATTAGCCCAAAATTTACTATTCAGTAAAAATAGGACCATCAATTACCATGTTACTAGAGCAACAATTGACACTACTTTACATATATTAGAATTGGGAAGTGCTATTTGTATATATAAAATGTACAAGTTTTAAATACATATGAATTTAGTACACCCCAAAAAATTGTCATTTCGAGAAGGGTGAAAAAAAATGAAACAAAGATGTACTTTTATTTTATTAATTAACTAATCAAATCAACAAACAATCTTTATTAAACACAAACGACCCAAAATGTTACATCCATCGATTTATTATTGTGTAATATATCGTAATTGCTAATAATTACTAATAATCACACTAA
>CAVNYN010287681.1:0-16359 GCA_963692815.1 Nyctanthes arbor-tristis | reverse complement strand
TCTCTGAAATCGGAAGATCATCGCTTTGAATTATTCATTCCATCCTCTGTTCTTGCTTACACCTGATCTCTGTGGTTACTATGAATTGTTGTTTGGCTAATCAACTTTCCTTCTCCGATTACCCCCTTCCTCCAGTCAGCGACTCCACCAAAATTTTGTTTCAAAGTCTATTTTTGTATTCTTTTTATCAGGTAAGAACATAAAACTTTTTCTTTCAAATTTTCTTTTTCCTTTTGTTTTAGACTTAAACCCAATAAGTATGAACTTTCTTTTTTCTTTTTGTATTTCCACAGCTTGATTGCTTGAACAAGTAAAGTAATTTGGCTTGGATTGAAGTATTGAAAGAGCCTGGGAGAGCAATAATTGGTACTTGGTGGACTCTCTCTCTCTCTCTGTAACTACCCGCTCCACTTTGACATAATATTTTCTACTTTTTTGTAACAACCCACTCTACTTTGACATGATATTGTTAGCTTTTGACCTAGCTCGCGTGGTTTTACTCTTGAGTTCTCACCCAAAAGGACTTATGTCAAATGGAATGAGCCTCTTAGCTTATAAATTGGTCTCTCTTTCTATATCCAAGCGGTGTAGGATATAGGCTGTCATAATCACCCGACCTAAAGGGGCCCAAAGTCCTTGATCTGACCACACTTCTGGTTGGGCTCTGCTCTAATACTATCTGTAACAACCTGCTTGATTTTGATATGATAGTGTCCGCTTTGGGCCTAGCCCGTACAGTTTTGCTCTTGGGGTTCCACCTAAAATGGCTTATGTTAAATAGAGTGGATCTCTTAATTTAAGATCTGGTTTCTTTATCAATAAAATCAATAAATGATGTTTTCAGTTCTGTACTGCTTTATGAAGTTCGATGTGAAAAATGATATTTTTTTTTTTTTTGGACAACTTTATTTTTTCAATTAAACATAATATGTGCATTCCTTCCAATTCTTATTTATTTCTTGAAATTTTTAATAGTATTTTTTCAGAACAAGTTGGTTAAAAATTAAAGCTTTTTTAAATCCATGCAACGCACAGGTAACATACTAGTCTAGTAGAAACATGACGAGTGCAGAACTCTGGCAATTCAATAGAATTTAGAGTGCAGAAATCTAGCAGAATTTACAGTGCTGGTATGCGTTGAAATCCAACAAAAGAACCCAGATGTCCAGTAGAATTTACACACCACAAATGTTGAAAACTGGCAGAATTTTAATATTCATTTGCCTTGAATTTTGTAGGCGGAAAAAATCTCTCTCAAGGAAAACCAGAAAAAGAAAGGGGGCTAAAAAAAGGGTCAGAATGGCATATCCCAATGGAAGGCAAACCAGTAACATCAAGATGAATTGTCTGTACACATGTTTAAAAGTTAGATTATGGTTTACCCCAGACTTCTAATCCTCTCAATATCCTATTGGACCTTATTTATCATGTCAATCACAATCCATAAACAAGATTTAATCTTCATCCATAAAAAAAATTTGGACAACAAAAAGGAAAATAATTACCAAACAAAAATCAAAATGAGTTTCATAAAGATCGTAAAAAATTATCGTTATGGAGACTAAGCTCGACACCGCAGATGCCGTGGACAATGGGGAATTGGGTTTTCTAGTTCAGCTACATGACTAGTTGCTAAAGACAGAGGTCGGTGACTTGATTGATGACTTACTAAAAGAATTAAACGATTGAAATTAGGTTCCAAGGAGAAATTGGATTTGGGAATTGGGAACCATCTTCTTTCTTTTTCCCTTTTCATTGTCGATCTTCAGCAAACATATGGAATTAGTGTATATTTTTTCATTTATTATGTTAATTTACTTAATCCAGTATTTCATTGTGGCTTGGGTAATTGGTGTTGGATGAGGTGGGTTTTCGAACATGGGTTTTGAAGGTTGTGGGTCTAGGTAGAAATTGTGTTAGTTGTAAATAGTTGAAAGAATAAAAAATAGAAAAATCCTTTACCAATGAATAGCCACCGACCTACCATCAGATAGTATTAACAACAACTAGTCATCACTTACTCCGTCGGTAATCGACAAGATATATTAATCAACTATTTAAAAGGAAGGTCATTGGAGAAACCATTGCTATTATAAATATCTTTTATATATTATTTTTATTGCACTTACCAACCAATTTGCTAATGGAATTCACCAATAGCTTTAAAGAAGTCGCTTATTCAGTTGGCAAATTTTCAACCTCTAAGGCAACAAATAGAAATAATGGTCTATTGGTGATCTGTTGGAAATCCATCGCTATTAGCGACGGAAACAGTCCATGATATGCTTTCAGCAGGTTGTTGATGTTCTTACTTTTGACGGCAAGACCAGACAGGGTTACACAGAGTATTGGGTTCATGATATGCTTTCAGCAGTCCGTACACTTCTATAGATGGACCTTCGTGTTTTTGTTTGGTCAGGGGTATATAGTTTAGCTTAATTCTTTATTTTTTGAGTCATGTGTTCAGTTACTCTAGCTATTGTTTTAAGTTTTGCTCTTACCAATGTTAGAAAGGTAGTACCTCTTTATTTACTGCTTTCATTTATTGTACATTCAGTTGGAGGTCAGGTTTTATGCCTCCTAGTGGGTTGTACCATTTTTTGAGATATTAATAAAAATGGTAGGGGGATTCCAAACCCCCACTAGCTAGGTAAGGCAGACGCCTAAAAACAACGCTGCAACATAGTTGGTACTTTGATTTAAAAAAAAAATAGCTCCAGTTTCATTCGAATATCCATTAACCTTTCTGATTCCAATAAATTTCTTCACTAACAGCGGTATCTAAATACAATTTGTCCTATATATCTAATATACAAAAACCAACACACAAATATATCAAGGCCAAATGACTCACCGATCTCCTGTTGAAGGCCAACCTCCACGTTTAGTGAGAATGTAATGGAAGTTTTTTGCATATGGTTTCTTGACGCCCAGTCATATGTTCCAATAACTCCCAGGACCAACATTGCTTCCTTCTTAGTAGCATTCGTGAATAAGACTGTGTCATTGACAAAAAACAAATGGCTGATTCGTGGCGCAGCTCTTGAACATGTCATCCTACAAATTTCGCCTTGTGCATTTTCTCATGTAATCAGTGAAGTAAATGCCTCTGCATATAAAATGAAAAAATAAGGTGCCACTTTTTCTTTGAATTCTTTATTGATAGTGAAGATGAAGCTTGGGGTATTAATACAATCCAACAAGCAACTTACTAAATGCACGGGGAATTTCATCTTTTCCAATACAGCTTCTACAAAGCACCACTCTACCCGATTGTAAGCTTCACCAATACATTATTCTTCTTGTGTAATGAATGGAGCATTTCAGTGGCCATGATGGCATTATCTGTGATTAACCTTCTTGGAACAAAAGCTCCTTGATTGCTTGACACAAAGGAAAACAACACATGTTTAGTTAACCAGACACTTTAACACTGTTTTGTAAAGTACATCACACAAAGAAACAGGTCTATAATGAAGCAACAATACATGGAATTTAATTTTAGGAATTAAAATAATAGTAGTTTGATTCATACTCCTAGCACTTCTACTAGTATCTAATACATCAAGATAGGCATAAGAAACTGGACCTCTCAAGCCATCCCATATATGTCCGGTAGAAAGTAGCATGAAAGCCATCCACACTAGGCACTTTGTTCGCTCCAATGCTAAAGAGGGCTCCTGTGATATCTTGTTCAGTAAATGGCTCCTTCAGCATCCTCTGCCCCTCCTGGCCTAGTTCTTTAGTGATTCCTTTAGTGCCAGCCTATATTTCATTCAAAGATGGGTTGCTACTTGAGAAGAGTTCCGAGTAGTAATTTTTGATATGTGTGATCAACTTCTCCTCGCCTTCTACCCAGTTTTCCCTCCACATCTTATAGATTAGATGGTGTTTTTCTTCTTCCTTCACAGAGCTTGAGTATGGAAGAATCTAATGTTGTAATCCTTTTCCTTAAGCCATGCAATATGTGACCTATTCTGCCAATAACTCTCTACTCTACATTACAACCATCCAATCTTCGTTTCCAAATGAGCCAGCACTATTCTTCATCATAGTCAACACTTAATATCTTGTCCCTTTCCACTTGTAACTCCTCCAGCCAACGCCTCCAAATCATAAATTCCTTTCGGTTCTAATTTTGAAGTTCCACTACATATTCTCTTAGTTTAGCACCCACAGATTCTATCGTGAATTCATTCTCCTCCCAATGACTCCGCACCTTGTAATGTTCTGCTATCTTCTAGTGATATTCTTCTTTATTGAGTCAAAAGGATTTAAAACGAAAAGGTCTATTATTCCTCCTTCTCACCTACTTCTCAAACCCATCTCACTTGATCAAGATGGGTCGGTGATCTGATCTTTCAAAAGCTAGATTTTCAACCAAAGTCCTTGGGAAATTTGCGATCCAAGCTTGTTTGATAAGTAATTAATCCAATCTAGTAAGAATCCAATTCTATCTCCGTCGTCCATTGTGTCGTATCATGATGGGTCCAATACTCCAGTGTCCATTAGTCCATGGTCGGCCACCACATGTCAAAACTTCTCCACCCATATAATCGGTTGTGTGTCGCTGCCATTCATCTAATTGACAAGTGTTCCGTTAAAATCCCCACAGCACAGCCATGCATATTCTCCCTGTTGATGCAGCCATCTAAGAAGTTCCCAAGATGGTTCCTCTGAGCAGTTTCTGGATGGTTGTAAAATCCCATAAAACGCAATGAAAATCCTCCCCTTCTAACAAGTGCATCAATATGACCTGAAAAAAGAGATTTTATATTCACGTTCATTCCACATTCCATGGTAACATCAATCCTCCACTTCTTTCTTGGGAATCAACAACAAAATTTGATGAAAATCCCAGTTCAGTATCTTTATTCCCTGCCCTAGCTCTATGTAGTCTAGTCTTGGCAGGAAAACTAGACTAGGGGAATGGATGTGAATAAGCCTTCACGAAGATGAAAATGTTCCGGGGTTCCCCATCCCTAGTATAAGCAACTCATTGCGATCGACGAATGTCTTGCTAAGCAAAATTCTCAGTTATCTTAATATGTTTATTATTCTGATTAGCCTCAACGCTATCAACCACGAATTTGCCTCATTTTACTACTCTATTGTTTGCTAGTAATAAAGTTGATAGCTTCCACTTCCCTTTTGGGCTCACAGGCACCACTCCAATTCTTGCCCCACTGCCCATATGTAGAAGTTTACTAGGAGATTGTCATTTCAATTTTTTTGGCTACCGATCTTTCGAAGACTCGAGCAACTTTTGTTTGGAAATATACTAGTTTTCCCCTTTCCAATTCAATTAACAACGCAGCAGAAATAAATAACAAAACAAGTATAAAGGGAGGAAACATCAATTTAACATGGCTCGGTAAACCACTTACAACCACAAGAAGAAGATCGGTATTGATAAAGAAATTACTTACACCCACAAATTTTCTTTATTCTACTGCTCTCTTCCTATACAAAACTAGAGCGCTCAAAGTACGCCACAAACACCGCACGTAACCTTTATCTCTCTCTAGTTTCTCTCACTAAAACTCTGAAACATTGGCTGCCTTTTCCTTTGTTATTCCCTCTCTGCAGTATGCACGCCCTCTCTCTACGCTTTTGTTTCTTTTTCTCTTTCACAAAAGAAACTCTCAAAACTAAAAGACAATTGGCTGCTTCTTTTCTTCCTGCAGTTTGCTCTCAATTTTCTATTGATTACGGCTTGAAGATATCTCTGCATACTTTTTGATTGCCCGCTGGATGCACATATATATAGGAAACAATCCTTGCTTAATTATAATTAAATTAGGACTTGTTTCCTTATTTTTCTTTTTTTCCCTTTTCTTGCACCCAAAGTCAACCACAATTTATTTCACAAGCCCCTTGTCTTTCACAATTAACTATTTTGAGTCAATTCCCAACACCTCCACGTTAACTCAAAAAATCTCCATGTCACAGCACGTCTTTTGTAGCAACCATCTTGCGTACCACTTTACTGGTAGGTGCCACCATAACCAAATCATATTCAGTAAACATGAACCATATTCAAAGACTCATTAAACCTGCCCTTTCATTTTGACATCTTTGAAATACATTCTTCATTCTTCATATCATTTGCCATAAGCCTTGTCTTGGCTCCACTATAATCTCTGCCAATAGTAGAAGACTCCCCTTGATGCGACTCCAATCTGGCAGCTCTACTTGACACTGTCTTCCCTACTATCTTATATAGGTTGCCAACTTTCTCAGCTCTCATTATTGCCACTGAGTTTTCTTTGCAGTCATCATACCAGCTCGTGCAGTATTGTCAATCTTGGGACATGTAGAACACTTGTCAATCTTTTGACTGCACCATCAAACATCTTCACTTTCACAATACCCGATCCCTTAACTCTATGCTTCTAATCATCAATCCCATAAACATGACACTCTTCACATGATTGATAATCTTCAAATCATTCTCTATTTGGGCCTACGTGATAAAAACATGCACAATCTGGAAACCAAGCATTACGTGGACTCTCATAATTAGCTACGCATGCAACATCAATGTAGAAGTCATATTCCACCATATTCAAAGAATCTTCAGTCTCTAAAGCTTCTTTACCCTTTCTTTTCATTTCCATATGCTTTTTCAACTAGTCACAATATCTTCTGATGTGACCCTTCTTGTGGTAGTAATAGCACTCCACATCCTCCCTCGGTCGAGATTGAAAACGAGAACGACCTCTTTGACCATGATTTCTTCTTCGCAACTCACCTCTGCCACGACTATCCTCAGAAGAAACCATAAGAATTCTGTTACTGTCTTCAATTTCAGTTAGTTTCTTCATGTTGGCTGTCTCTAACAAAACAGTCAAAACCTCATTCACGCTTAATGTAGATTTACCAACTAGTAGCGTGGTCACCAAAGTCTCATATGACTTAGGCAAGGAAGACAATAGAATTATCACCTTATCTTCATCCTCAATCTTCACATCAACATTCAATAAGTCTACAATACACTTATTGAATTTATTCAAGTGATCCCTAACATCCATTCCATCATCGATCTTCAACTCATATAACTGCTTCTTCAAGTACAACCTGTAAGTTAGGGATTTTGACATATACAACTCTTCCAATGTATTCCATAATTTTGAAGGTGACTTCTCACTCAAAACACTATACTTTACCTTAGGAGCAAGAGCCAATATGATGGTACCAACTGTCTTTGCCTGCAACTCTTTCCAATCAGAATCTTCCATATCATCTGGCCGCTTATCCTTCAATGCCTTGTAAAGTTCTTGTTATACGAAAAGATCTTCGACAGTACTACGCCAAATATTGAAGTTGTTTTTGCCATTGAACAACTCCACCTGAAACTTAGGTTCAGCCATTGTCGCCAATCTGATCCCAGAGTTTGAACTTGGCTCTGATACCACTGTTGGGAAATGTACCAGTTTTCCCCTTTCCAATTCAATTAACAACACAGTAGAAGTAAATAACAAAATGAGTATAAAAGGGGGAAAACACCAATTTAACGTGGCTCAGCAAACCACCGACAAACACAGGAAGAGACTCTTTATTGATAAAGAAATTCTTTACACCCACAAATTTTCTTTATTCTACCGCTCTCTTCCTACACAAAACTAGAGCGCTCAAAGTACGCCCCAAACACCGCATGTAAACTTTATCGCTCTCTAGTTTCTCTCACTAAAACTCTCAAACATTGGCTGCCTTTTTCTTTGTTATTCCCTCTCTGCCATATGCACGCCCTCTCTTTGCCTTTTTGTTTCTTTTTTTCTTTCACAAAAGAAACTCTCAAAACTGAAAGACAATTGGCTGCTTCTTTTCTTCCTGCCGTTTGCTCTCAATTTTCTCTCAATTACGGCTTGAAGATATCTCTGCGTACTTTTTGATTGCCCACTGGATGCATATATATATAAGAAACAATCCTTGCTTAGTTCTAATTAAATTTGGACATGTTTCCTTATTTTTCTTTTTTTTTTCTTTTCTTGCACCCAAAGTCAACCACAATTTATTCCACAAGCCCTCGTCTTTCACAATTAATTATTTTGGGTCAATTTCGAACAACTTTCAATTTACTCTTAGCGAATACATTTCTCCCACCTCCTTTTCTGTCATGGTTACATTTTTCAACTTGTCCTCTTGAATCTCTTCAGTAAGCACGTTAATTTTTTGTAAATGCTACCCTCCATCCTCTCCACCAATATACTTTCATGAACCCTCTCTTCACTACACCTTCTCACATTATTGGCCCCATCCGCCCTTTGCAACCCCTGACTAGTTACTAAATGCCCTTTCACTATGAACTTTTCCTCTACTGGCGTATCAGCCAAGTTCCTTGTTCTTTTTCACCTCTCCCTTTCTCTTCTCGTTGCAAGGTTAGACTTCCTTTCCTTGAAACTCTAATTGCTTATGTATCTCCTGACGCCTCTTTGCCATTTGGTCTTCTAACTCCTGGCACAAATGCAGGAATTGGCCACAATTGCAAGCATTCACTAAATTTGTGTCCAATGATTCCGCACTAATAACAGAAGTCCAAGAGCCACCCATATTGTAAAAGGAAAGTGAATTCTTTTTTAGAGCACTGATAAAGACTATGAAACCCATCTTGAGCGGAACCCTGGTATCCACACTAACCCTAACTTTTGGCATCAATCAAGTACTGTCGACTGTTTCCAGCTTGCCTATTTGGCTGCCTTCTAGCCATAGTACAATCTCAGTCTTGCTGATAAGTGGGACATTGATCAAGTGTACCCGAAAGGATATCATGTGGAATTCCATATTCATAATATCCTCTGTGCCTTCGTTCAATACCGACAACAAAGTTATTAAAATTCCATGGCCCTCCTGCAAGCACCCTTCTTTGATCTGCCAACGTGCTAAATTGGAAGGCGAATATGTTGTGACTCCCTTTATGCTTAACTGTGAGCCCTTATTCGTCTGCCATATGTTACGTAAGACCCTCTCAAGTGCATCTTTGTTAATCGGTCTTGACCCCAGAATTCTCCCTACCAAGCAAAATTCAATATTGTCCCTCTATGCATTATCCTCCAGAACCACATGGGGTTTCTTCATCTTCAAGTCTGAGTTGTTCACAAAGTCTCCTCATCTCCTTCTAATCCATGAAAACCTTACGGCTGTAGCTAGTACTCATTGTTGGGAAAGAAATAAATCACACTAGAGAAACGGCTCTAAATAACTGACGAAACTTCAATGGATAACGAGCAAACCCTAATTTACGTTCTGAGAGAACATAGATACAGTAGCCATTTTGATATTAACTAATTCGCATATTTGAAGACTTTGGTTTCATCCATTTCGAGTAGGCAAATATATTAAAAGAACTTATTTTACATTTATTATTTTATATTGAAATTTTTTATTGAACTATATATTATTATTGTTAGTTGTTGTTTTGTTATTATTGTTATCGTTATTATCTCGGTATTATAATAAATTAACGTCAAATTCAATTTGACAAATTATTAATGCCAACTTATTACAGAAAACAATAATTTATTTTAACGTCATTCATTTCATTAATTTGCAAATTTATTTAAAATTTAAATGACACTTTTAATATAATAAGATACATCTTGTCAACTTGCAATTCATTTTTTTTTATATATGGCACATGAATTAACATGTTCCGTTTCGTGTATAAATGGACGCTAAAGTAAATCTGTCCCTCCTGATTTCCCCTCACCTCCCCTCCCCAATCTCCCATGTGTATAAAAAAAGGAACAATTTGATACAATTTGGGCACCATTTCGGTTTCAAAACAGAATAAATACCCAAAATATTGTCAAACAACCGTAACTTTAACATATTCTTGAGATCACTCTACTTTACTATTTTCTAATTTTGGCTAGACATCTTAGTAGATGGCTTAATACCTAATGGTAATACAAGAATGTCGAGTGAGACAGAAAAAAATGCGATATATGCTGATCTTTTTGTAATTATATATACGCATGTCATATCACTTTTATATACCATAACTGATGAAAATTCATTATTCAACAGCGGAGGAGGCGGGGCAAATGGGGGGCACTTGCCCAACTGAAATATGAACCTTTGCTATTTAATGTTGCTTGACGTAGCTTTCGTATAATAATTAATGAATTGGGAGTTATATTCGACTGCCATTCGATTAATTACTGTTGCATGTTCCAAATTGTGCTTTTGACTACTGCATCATGTTTTGTGATTGAGAAATTCTAGGGGGACATGAAAATGGGACATTCTTAGGTGACATTCTTATGTGGCACACTTGTATTGAATGTTGAAAAAGTAGCCCTGTAATCATCACTCAATGAATGTGTGCTATATGAGAATGTCACCTAGTAATGTCCCATAGAATTGCTCTTTGTGATTAATTACTGTAGCCAGTATTCTTAGTTATTAAGAACATAAATTATAAAAGAAAATAAAATTATATCAACTTTATTAATGACCATGGTTTGAAAGCACATTCTTTTCACAATAAAAATAATTAGAGTTTTTATGTTATCATACTACTTTGTTATACAAGGCGTTGTATAGTTAAAATATAGGGCTGTTTACAGTATCTACTTAAGTTTAGTTTTATTTCTCAATTTTAGTGTTTATAGTTTTTTTTTTTTTTTTCCAAAGCACAGTTTTACTGTATTTTAGATTATTATTAGTTTATTTATTATTTTAATTATTATTAATTGATCATTATTTTGAAACTCTATGTAAACCTTAATTTGAGATTCATCCATCTCCCCCCTTCCTTCTCCCCCACTCTCTCCCCAACTAATTTAATGTTACTGGCAATGGCAGTGGGTGAAATTTTCATTGACGGCGTCTATCTCAGTGATAACCCGCTCCATTTTGACACGATATTATCCGCTTTGGGCCAAACCCGCACGGTTTTGCTCTTGGATTCTCACCCAAAAGACCTCATATAAGATAGAGTGGATCACTTAACTTAAGAACTGGTCCCCATTTCTCTACTCAAGCGATGTAGGATTGAGATAGTCACGATCACTTGACCTAAGGAGGCCCAACGTCCTCGTAGGCCACACTTCCAGTTGGGCTCTACTCTGATACCATGTTTAACGACTCGCTCCACCTTGACATGATATTGTTCGCTTTGGACCGAGCCCAAAGTGTTTTGCTATTAAGTTTCCACCCAAAAGGCTTCACGTCAGACGGAATGGATCTCTTAACTTAAGAACTAATCTCCTTTTCTCTACCGAAGCAATATGGGATGGTGGCTGTCACAATCACCTCACCTATGGGTGCCCAATGTCCTCGTTGGCCACACTTCTAGCTGGGCTCCTCTTTAATACTATCTGTAACGAACCACTTTACTTTAACATGATATTCTCCACTTTGGGCCTAGCCCATACGGTTTTTGCTCTTGGGTTCTCATTCAAAAGGCATCATGGCAGATAGAGTGGGTATCTTAGCTTATAAGCTGATCTCATTTTCTTTATCCAAGTGATGTAGGATTGAGGCTATCACAATCACCCTATCTAAGGGGACCCAACATCCTCGTTGGCCACATTTCCAGTTGGGCTCTGATCTGATACCATGTGTAATGACCTCCTCCATTTTGACATAATATTGTCCGTTTTGGGCCAAGCCCGCAGAGTTTTTCTCTTAGGTTTCCACCTAAAAGGCCTCATGTAAGATGGTAAGGTGGAGTAGATCTCTTAACTTAGGAACTGGTCGCCTTTTCTCTACCGAAGCAATGTGGGATTGAGGCTGTCACAATCACTCCACCTATTGGGGCCCAACGTCTTCGTTGGCCACAGTAGATTCCCGCGCACCACCTTTAAAACATGCAATACATACTAAGCAATCAATACCTGTATACATGCAAATTTTGTCTGTAGGCTTGTTTTAATATATGCCAATTGTCTATGTCTGTGGGCCTGCCAAGATAACGAGCTGAGTTTGTGGGCTCCCCATTAAGGTGACTAACTATGTGCATACTTTCCATATTTCCATCAATCACACACAACACATGCATAACACATAATATGTAATTGCATCATACTTTTCATAAAAGGTGCTAACATAACTTTCAAAAATAACTTTGCATAGGAAATACCTTAAATTATTTTCCTTTTTGAGTTTGAGCATAGGGGCAATCAATTATGCGCCAAGTCACACACCTCGTCTAGCAAACAAATAATTAAGTTTTGAATCTTTGAAAATATTTAAATCTAAATAAAATATAAATTAAAGTGTGAGCTTTGAAAGCTTTTAGAATAAAATATAAACTTTGAAAATCTTGAGGACTGGAATAGAGTTTTCCCAAAACTTTGAGGACTAAAACAGATAAAATAGAAACTTTAAGGATCTAAATGAAGTTTTTCAAAAGATGAGAAACTAAAATCGATAAGACTAAAACTTTTTGAGTCAACTTAAACACTAATGGAACCATAGGGACTGAAATGAACCGCAAACAGGGCCAATGAGTAATTAAAGATATAATGATATAATGAGTAATTAACGATTTAATGAGGGGGCCTGTTATTAAGTTAAGAGATCCACTCGATCTGATATGAGGCCTTTTAGGTGATAACCTAAGAGTAAAACCGTGTGGGCTTGGCACAAAGTGGGCAATATCGTGTCAAAATAGAGAGGGTCATTACAGATGGCATCAGAGCAGAGCCCAACTGGAAGTGTGACTAATGAGGATGTTGGGCCCCCTTAGACGGGGTGATTGTGATAACCTCAATCCCACATCCATTGGGTAAAGAAAAGGAAACCAGCTTATAGGCTAAGAGGCCCACTCCATCTGACATGAGGCCTTTAGGTGAGAACCCAAGAGCAAAAACCGTGCAGGCTAGGCCCAAAGCAGATAATATCATGTCAAAGTGAAGCGGGTTGTTACAATCTCGGCCTTAATCTCTAGTTTCTCTGATGTTTTCTTCATTCAAAGATTTCCTAAATCTAACATCTAGAAATTGAAGATCGAACGAACTTTAATCTAATTAACAGCACTAGTTTAACCTATTCTGTAAGAGAGCATCACCTATAATCGCTACTGATTTGGTGCTAGAGAATTCGATCAATAGCTCTATTTTTTTTTTTTTTTGAAACATCATTGTAAATAATTTTGTAGCTTGATATTTCTAGACTGAAATTAGTATTTGATTCAACACTAGCAACAAAATTTACAGACTAAATATAACATTCACTTTTGTTTTTTTTCTTTTTTTGTTTCTTTTTTCTAACGATCTGGCCTAAATCTCTGTGTATAACAATTTATGTTATGTGCATTATAAGAATTGTTATGTGTGTAATAAGGTTTGTACATCTGTAGCAAGTTATGTTATGTATATAACAATCTATGTTATGTACTTAACATGACTTGTTGCTTGTATATCAATTTATGTTGTTGATCTATCTGTGTTGTGGTTGTAACAATGTCTGCTATCTGTGTAACAATTAATGTGTGTTATGTGCTACTTCATGAATTCTATGTTATGTGCATTATAAATTCCGTTAGGTGTCTAAGAAGCTATGTTATGTGTATAACAACATATGTTATTAGTGTAACAACATTCTTTACATGTGTAGCAAGCTATGTATATGTGAATAACATGCTGTACGCATAACCTAGCTATGTTACCTATTAACTTAAGTTATGTGAATAAGTTGTGTAACATACCCCAGTTCTCAATGTTTTTGGTCAAATTTTTAAGGTTATTGTGTACTAATATCTATTATGTGTGTAACAATATTTGTTGCTTGTGTAATAAGTTATATTAACATTTTATATTACACGAATTACATTAACAATCTAACAAATGTATGTGTACTTCACATACGACCAAGATCTAACCATGAAAAGGAAGAAGATAAGAAAAAGAGGGACACAAGAGAAAGAGCAAAACCTAGAATCTTTGAAGTACGCAAAAAGTGCATTAAAATGTCTCTTATAAAAACAAGGACTAACTTACATAAAATAATAAATAACATATTAAAAAATAAATCATGCAGATATATAATATTCTAATATATACTATGTTAACAATCTAACAATCTAATATTACATACCATGTTTCATGAAATTCAGATATTATAATATTCTTTATGGTTAGTTTTAGATTTTATCTCCAACCTTTGCAACTAGTATCCTTTAGGTCCCTAACCTTTTTTTTCAACTCGCTTGGTTCCTAGTCTTTCAATAACTCGCACAATAAGTCCTTCTCGATAGTTTCTGTCAATTTTTCTATTAAGTTCCTAGTCAAATTACCATTTTATCCATTATGTTTTTGAGTTAAAAAATAAGAAGTTTAAAATAGAAAAAATATATAAAAATTTTTTTTTGGGGGGGGGGGGGGAAGGAATGGGGGATCCTCCTTGCTCTGCTGGAAATTTACTTCCATTTTTGGTAGTAAAATCAATGTCGAAAATGGCAGCACAAAGGGTTGACTCCCTTCCTTTTGGCTACCGAAAATGGCAACAAAGTCGCTGCCAGAAATGGCAGAAGAATGGGGAGATATCCTTCCTTGAGCTGTCATTTCTGGTATCTAAAAAGAGGGGGAGACTCCCCCTTGTGCTGCCATATCTGGCAGCATAGGGGGGACCCCATCATTTTCTTTTTATTTTTTAAAATTGATATTTTTTTTTGTTTTTAACTTATTTTTTAATTTAAAAATATAAGGGATAAAATGATAATTTGAGTAAAAGCTTAAAGGAAAAATTAACGGAAACAGTCAATAAGCACCTATCTTGTGTGTTATTGAAAGTTTGAGACCCGGCTATTTGAAAGCAAAGGTTGAGGACCGAGGCAATGCTAACTGCAAAGGTTGGAGGTGTAATGTGAAATTTCATAGTTGTAATATAATTACCCTTATTATGGATTTCTTTGCGTTGTGGTTCAATAAGATTTATATGCGCATTTATATTATTAAAATACATATTGTAATTGTACTTTTAAACAAAGAAAAAAAAGAGGTGCCAACTTGATGGCAAGTAGTTATCCTATTTAAATTCAAAATTAAAAACGGATGTGCGATAAACTGGATTACATTGCATTAATAATTTCCTCAAATGTAATTTGAATTCATCAAGTAGTGCGGGTTCTGTAAAACAAAAATCTTTTTGTGGTCATTGATGAGTATGTAAATCCACGCATCTCAATTCAATAACAAGCAACAAATTGAACTAATAGAATAACTGAAAAACTTGCACAAAAGTCAAATTCCATGTAGCAAAAACCAAAAATGTCATTTTTTTCACAAATTCCAACTATAATAAAAATTTATTCATGAACGGATGAAAATACCCCTGGTCTTAGACATTGATGCCCGAAATTGAACTGTCCACATTTTCTGTACGCTATGGTCTAGAGTCTATATATATTCATTATTGCTGCAGCATATAATCTGATGTTAGAATTTCAGAATTGGTGTAGCATCAAACCATCTACTCTTGACTCTACGTTAAGGGGTTTGTATATGCCTAAACTGATTACATTGAACAAAAAATCAGAGTTGTGCACACTTTAACTAGTCGGCAAGCTTAGCATAACGGCCGTTGCCCCCTCCGTCAGCTACTTTATACAATGTGAAAGTGCTTAACATTGTCTAACCAGTGACTTTAGTTGGTGTATACCCTAGTTTAACATAATGTTAAACTAATTATCCACAACTCACATGGCGGGAAGAAGAATGTCAGTTAATTGTGAGGTCAAACGAGAAAATGGGGGATTGGGAGACGTTACCTGAGCAATCGTCGGGTAGACTTTGGCGTCGGGATTGGACTTGACTAACTTACGATCAGGTTGCAATGATGCTGAAGTTTAGAGCAGATCAGACGGCGTTTTTGGTCTCAAAAGCTCAGGTCGGGAATCATCTAGAGAACACCCCAAATGCTTGCTTTCATCTCCAAGTCCCTAGACTTGCTTTGCACATTAAGTGGATTCAGTTTAAAACTAAGCTTATGTTGGAAGTTTCATGTTTTTCAAAGTATTCATGACAAGTCCAATCACCTTGATATGAATCAAGCCGCTTACCTTAAATGGAAACAAGGGAAATTGGGGCTATATGCATCGTTGTAATGATTAAATATTACTATATTCAGACTTATGATTTTTTAAACCATTTTTGACAATACATAGTTACTTTTCGCTGTTTCTGAAAATCTCCCTAGATTATTATCATACATGAACGATTTTGAAAGACATAAATTTTGCTTTTTTAAAGTTATATATTTGTTGAAATTGATGTGTTAGATACAGCTAAATCGTATCTTGTAAATTATTTCTTTTTTTCTAATCGACCTTTTTTATCCTTAATTTCTTTTTTATTTAATTTATTATTCCTTAATAATCAAAATCTATTTCTTATGTTTGCTGTCCGTCCA
>CAVNYN010287680.1:0-12582 GCA_963692815.1 Nyctanthes arbor-tristis | reverse complement strand
GTGTGTTTATCTACAGATAATCACTGCAAAGTTTGTGTTCTATCCTGTGTTATAGGTTTTTGATTCTCATTTTCTTCCTCCCCTTATAATTTCACCTACCCCTTGATTTGACAACTACTTAATTATAACCACATTTCAAACATCATCAATCTCCACAACCCATTCATTCCCACTATAGCGAGAATCAAACATCCCTTAAAAGTATGGCTCTTGATATAAGTTGGTTCTGATGCTTATTGTTTCTGAATGCTGGATTCCATATTGAATGAGATTCACCGGACATAGATAATCCTATATAAAGGCAGGCAGTGTAATATTGCTTGCTGCTCTTTACTAGTTTGACATCAGATTGCCTTTGGATAAAGTATTCCACAGTAAATGAATGTTGCATTATGTGAAGTGCTTATGATTAGCATCTTCTACGTAATCTAGTTTAGAATTGTGTCATTTTCCTTTTGCTAGAATTTTGATCATATATGCTAGGTTCTAGTTGTTCTTTATTTCCTTCTCTATATATGCAGCATGGGCAGCATTTTGTTAGGTATAGAATGGTCAAATACATCTGCATTGTCCAAACAAAAATGATGAAATGGAAGAAATCCGAGTCAATAAAAGGGGAAAAACACCGGATAAATTCCACTTTGGATTTAGAGCCACAGCCTCTAAAAATAGCCAAGTTTAGGAAGATTCTTAATCTCATGAATATCAGATTAGCGTGTATTTAATGGTGCTTCTTACTTCCTAGGTTGAAGAGAACAAAGTGGAAAGCATAAAAAGAGATAAGGCTGCAACTGAGAAACTGCTGCAAGAGACGATAGAGAAGCACCAAGTCGAACTTGCCACTCAAAAGGATTACTACACAAATGCTTTGAACGCAGCAAAGGAAGCTGAAGCATTGGCAGAGACAAGGGCTAATAATGAAGCAAGGACTGAAATAGAGAATCGTCTTAGGGAGGCTCAGGATCGTGAAAGCATGCTAGTTCAGGCACTTGAAGAACTAAGGCAAACTCTGAGTAGACAAGAGCAGCAGGTCCAAACAACATCCACCCCCCCACACCCACCTCAAAAAAAGAAAAAAAAACCCAAAAATTGGGGATGCTGATTTTGTCCACCAAGCCTAAGAAAAAAAATAACAAATCTTTATGTGCAGGCAGTTTTTAGAGAAGATATGCTTCGTAGGGATGTTGAAGATCTCCAAAGGCGATATCAGGTGAGTTCAGTTTCTTTTGATGTATATTTTGCTTTTTCTTGTGTCTGTGTAGACATTTGTCAAAATAGTGTGGATATGTTTCTGTATGTACATGCAAGTTGTACATAAATATGTGTGTGTAATTTTTTCAATGATCTCTTTTCTGAGAACAATTTCATATTCCTCCGGTGTGCTGATATGGAAAATCTGTGCCAGGCAAGTGAGCGCCGATGTGAGGAGTTAATAACTCAAGTTCCTGATTCTACCAGGCCGCTTCTGAGGCAGATTGAAGCTATGCAGGTTCCCTCTTAAGTCAGATCAAGTTTCTGATAAGTTTTCCTCTGATTTACTATAGTCTCACTTGATTTGCTCAATCAACTTTCTTCAGGAGACAGCTTCCAGAAGGGCAGAAGCTTGGGCGGCTGTTGAAAGGTCCCTCCATTCCCGCCTCCAGGTATGTAGAAAATCATTCTCTACTTGTTGTGTCATACTTTGGTTCCTAAAGAACTTTCTGTATTTGAACCTACAGGAAGCAGAGGCGAAGGCTGCAGCTGCAGAGGAAAAGGAGCGATCTGTTAACGAGCGTTTATCTCAGACATTATCACGAATAAATGTTCTTGAAGCTCAGGTTTTTTCCTTTTACTTGGTCCTAGCGTTAGAACTCATTTTGATTGTTAACTTATAGTGGAAAAATTGCAGATATCGTGTCTTAGGGCTGAGCAGACACAGTTAACAAGATCTCTCGAAAAAGAAAGACAGAGGGCAGCAGAAAATAGGCAAGAGTATCTTGCTTTGAAGGAAGAAGCTGATACTCATGTAGGTCACGTGAGTCAGCTTGAAGAAGAGATTAGGGAATTAAGAAGGAAACAGAAGGAGGAGTTGCAAGAAGCACTGACACACCAGGAACTTCTGCAGCAGGTTTGTTTTTCTAGTGTGCTTTTAGGATATGTGCTGGCGTGGTAGTACAGAGGACTATGGTTTGATCATCTATTGCGATACATGTTGGAGCTACAAAATTTGCACCTTATATTTACCTCTTCTTAGTTGTAATACTTCTGAAAAATCCTTTGAGACCGCCCCCTCCCCCCAAGCGTTATTAGCCAATTGTAAATCAACTATCTAGACAATAAGCAGGACACAGCGAAAGCCTATGTCAGAATTAATCCTTAGCTCTATGAGAAAGAAGATTCTTAGCTCCTGCTTGATCCTTTCTATCAAAATACATTATAATCTCACCTACCACTGATTTGACAGTTACTCATTTATAGCCACAAATTTCAAACTTCCATTAAATCTACACCACTCATTTCACCTCTTTATAATTTCTCTTTATAGATCAACTACCATAAATTGAATCAAACAGGCACTTAATAAGCTTGCGCTTGAGCTTTATGTTTGATCGTTAAATTGACATCTGATTTGTGTCTTATTCCCCTTTTTCTATGTAAAATAACATGGGAATACACGTTTCTTCTTGTAGGTGTGCCAATTTGAATTTGCTTCCTGGCCTTGATTCAATGTCCACATCATCACATGTTAATTTGTTTTCAGTTCATTACAGAATGGAAATTGGTTTTAGATAATATGTTGTGCCTTATGCAACAATTCCACTTCATGTCCTTGGCTTGCTGTACTCCCAATAACCTCTGCTTTAAATGCAACTTTTAATTGATAAGCTTTAGATTTTGTGCTGCTCAAATCCGTTGGTTTGTAACTCAATGGTGAATCAAACTGTGAGTTAGAATGGTATGGACACTTGGATGACATGGGATTTCTTTGTCTAGAAAATGTTTGAGTTTTAATTCGTGTTATGTATATGGGTTTCTAATTTTCATGTGTATAATTTTTGTTTTACATTAGTATCCTGAATAGGGTCATGGTAATTGCAGGAACTAGGACGAGAGAAGGCCGCTCGTCTAGAGCAAGAAAGAGTTGCTCGCCTTCAATATTCTGCCTTGCCCGACCAAAGCCCAAGAGAGAAGCAGAAATCTGCGACATTTGACAACGGTATTTAATAAATTAAATGCATGTTTTCATTTTGCATAAATCTCTGCTTGATTTCTTGCATATATAAATCATCTTGTTGCAGGGAATTTGTCTCGCAAGCTTTCAAGTGCCAGCAGCTTGAGCAGCATGGAAGAAAGCTATTTTTTGCAAACATCTCTGGATTCGTCTGAGAATTTGCGTGAACGTAGAAATATTTCCGAGGGTACCATGAGCCCATACTATCTGAAGAGCATGACAACAAGCACTTTTGAAGCTGCTCTTCGTCAGAAGGAAGGGGAGCTAGCATCGTACATGTCTCGACTGGTATGGAGCCCATATTGGTTTTAAATGAATCTCGTTTAGAAATTGATTGCCAATATCTATGATCATTCACTGGCTGTTCTTAGGTTCATGTTTCATCAAATCTCATTCTGAAATGTCTTCTTCACAGTTTAGCTTTTCACCATATGAGTTGTGTCAATAGAGTGTATATAGTAAAGCTTATATTGCAAATATGGTTCCCCCCAGCCCAAACACCATTCCTTGTTTACTAGTTCGTTATCACTGTCAGGCATCTATGGAATCCATTCGGGACTCACTTGCTGAGGAGTTGGTTAAATTGACTGCGCAAGTGAGATATGAGCTATTTTTCTTCCACTTTGTTTGCCCATCTTCAGCATCAGGTTTGATTTGTTCACCGTATATATCTGAGAGTTGATTGTGTTCGGTGCAGTGTGAGAAGTTACGAGCAGAATGTGCCATGCTTCCTGGCATAAAAGCAGAGCTAGATGCTCTAAGACGGAGACACTCAGCTGCATTGGAGTTGATGGGTGAACGTGACGAGGAGGTATTGAAACTTTTCATCTTTACACATGGTGAACTGTCCTTAAAAACTGTAGATTTGTTTCCATCTTTACAGATGATATATGTGGAAATGATTTCCCATGAAGGTTAATTATAAGGGTATGGGCATATTCCATTTTGTGAGGGATGTCTGTTTGCTCAATCCAATCTATACATGGATTGTTAGGCTGACTATTTATATGCTGCAACTTATAGTTTCACAAAATTGTGGAGAAAAACGTATTTAGGTGAAACTTTTAGACTATTCGTACATTTTGTACCTCATAGAAGAAATATGATATTGACGGCCGATAGACCCTTCAAAATAAAATTGTTTTTATTGCGTTAATCCAGTGTGACTTGCTGAAGTGCATGTGCTTTATGTAGAAAGAAATTTTAGCTTTTGTTTGAGTTTTGACATGCTAAAGCGAATATGTGTACATAGTTGGAGGAACTGCGTGCGGATATTGTTGATTTGAAGGAGATGTACAGAGAACAAGTGAACTTACTTGTAAACAAGGTACTGTAAACTTCTTAATCCTCTGCCTCTTTTATTCCCACCTCCCGACCCCCGAGGCCTCTCTTCCTCTTGGGAGTATAGGTAGTGATCTTGCATTTCCAGTGAGAAACAGAGATATCTGGATTTGGTTTCATGTTTGTTTTTGCAGATTCAGATTCTAAGCTCTTCAATTGGTGCTGCCTAGTATTGTTTTTAGAGCGACGGGCTATTTCAGTTGATAGGGACCTGATTCTGCGGCATAGCCTCTGGGATTCTCTGAATCAGATAATGTGGATATACCCCAAGTGGTTTTCTTCTGATATATACTATACATGTTATTTTGGAACTCTCTCCCCTTCTCCTCATGAATGTAGTTTGTGATTTTGTATAGATTAGAGGATGGGAAAGTTTTGTATTGTTATCTGCTTGAGTTTTACATTACCTGGGCTTAATTTGTTCTATTGCTTCTATATTAGTTTCTTCCTTTTTCCTGCTTATACAAAATTATGCATATTGCTTACGGAAACAAATCAACTGCTTTGTGATACGTAGTAATTGACGGTTGCCTTCCTTCCGTTCTTGCCATTTTTTCCTTCTCTCCCTTTTCAGTGGATAATAATTGGTGACATTTAGGTTTATGGCACTCTTGGAGATGCTGTTATGGGGCCTTGCATCCCGTGTGGGTCCATGGATGCACGCCGTGTGGATTTGAAAATGCACATGGCGTGTTTATGTATTCACATGAGTTGGGAGGTGCAACGAGTGCTCAAAAATTTATTTTTAATTGGTAACACGGTGCTTAAAATTGACCGCGTTTATTTCATGTTGACTAGTCGCATTTGTCCTACAAATCTTGTTACTACGCTACCTTTAAATTGCACTTAGGGTTTTTAACCTTTATTTATTAATACTACTATAATTATTGTGTTCTTAACTCTTTTTTTTTTCCCCCTGTAGGGGTAATAATATTAAACTTTTTTAATTAGCAAATACGTGGTTTGCAATGATGGCTTTAGATCTCTTTATTAAGTTAGCATGTTTTGAAGTTATTATCGGTGATTAAACTTCCGTATTTGTTATTATTTACTTTTTAAGATTTTGTGGGAATGAATATTTTTTAATTAAACTATTTATTTATTTTTTTTGAAAATAAAAATGATTTTCATTTCACAAAATACACAAAAATATACATGCATTCCACTTACCACAGAACATATAAGGAAGTACAAAATAAACGACTATGTGAGTGACCCAATTACCCTGGGGTGGGGGAGGGGGGGTAAAGTCACAAGATTCACAGTCAACGTCGGAAAACAACTTCAAAGAGATCTGAACATAGTTCGAGCCAACAAAGAGGATCATACTGTCAGGTTTTTCAACATGGGATAAGCCGGCCAGATTGGTACCAAATAATTCCATGACTTGTCCCGCATCATCATGCTCCACCACCCGGTTGGCGTCAACAAGGGTCATGGAGAGGGAACTGTAAGTGTTCGGTTGGCCTAAGTGTACTGCTCCTGCGTGGCCGAAGTGGTGGGAAACAACAACGTGAACACAAAGCCGCATAAGACAACCTTCAATTGCAAGCCATTCCACAGAGTTGAAGCCAAGGAAACCAGGAGGACTTGGGACCCAAAAGGAAACTCGGTGAAGGTCGGCCATGTCCAAGACGCCCAGAGCTAGAGGGCCGACGAAAGCATATTCGTCCAGATGAAAGCACCCAGAACCTCTAGCAGGGATGCGAGGGTGATGTGTGAGAACGGCAGAGCAAAATCCAAATAAAACCACCAAAATCCTAAAGGAATCAAACAACATCCAAACAAAATCCAACCAAAACAAAACCAGCTAACAGAACCACCAATCCAAACAAAACAAAACTACCAAAAGCCTAAAGGAATCAAAGCAGTAGGAAGAGTCAGCCCCCAGTTGGAGCAACCGGGGGAAAGTGGGTCTCTCGAGCCTTCGGGAGAGAAGAGTAATAACGCAACCAGCTCTTTAAACTATTTAGATACACAAGTGAATAAAAATCACCCCAAAAAAAGGTTTGAATTATCTTATTACCTTAGAAATAATTTTAACAACATGAATTATGTAGGGATAATAATAAGGTAATTTAATAAGGTAATTTAAACTATCTTTTATTTTATTACCTTAGAAATAACTTTAACCACTTGAACTGTGTAGAAATAATAATAAGATAATTTAAAATCTCCTTTTTCTCGTTAGCGGGATTCAAAATTCTTTTGGCATTTATAGAAAGACATATTTGGACGATGTCCTATTGGTAAAGAAAAAAATACTAATAAATTAATGATACTAATAATAAGTAAATGCAAGAAAAATTTAAGATATTATTATAAATATAATTACAATAATAAATATACATTCACTCTTGGCTAGCGAGCCCCACCAGGGCTCGAGCCAACCCTCAGTTTGGCTTGTGCCAAACAGGCCGTGAGTTGACTCGAATCGGCTTTGTGTTAGCGGTTTGAGCCAATCGACTTTTGACGCTGCTGATGACACTTTTGGGTGTACGAATGCCAGGTGGATTTAAAAATAACAAGACACGAGATTTTATATCATATAATGTGGCAACCTCCATTAGGCACATTAATAAGAATAGACTCAGCACACTCAGTAAAAGTTGTCACATTAATAGGAATGGACTCATAAAAATAAGCCTAATTTCTATTTTTATTTGTCTTATATTATAGTCTGTTTATATAAATGAGATTGAACAATTAATTGTTCTTTTAAGTATACCCTTAGTCAAACAACTAGCTAATTTTTAATGCATTAAATAGAATTAATTTTTAATAAGGGTATATTAGACTATTTAGTGTGACTTTTGAATTTTTAATCATCTTAAATCACTTTTCTTAATTCTTGTGTAAAAAACAATTTGATCTATTTTTATAGGACGGAGAGTATTAACATGGTGTCCATAGAATGAGTGATACTGGTACGGGAACCAATAGTCGGGTAAGGTGGGTTTTCTCATTTTTAAGAAGACATCTACAGGGAAGGCTTTTATTGTGTTCTCCTACGCTACGCCAGCCATACTCTGCTGCTTTTGTTGCCATCAGTTAACATACGTTGCAATCACAAGATATTGTGCAACGACCCGATAACAGGCGTAAGGTACTGTAGAGATAGGTGCCCGGTGATACTACGCCGCACAGTGCGCTTTCGCGCCGAGAAAGAGGTACTACTGCCGGCTTCCTTCCTTTTGTTAAACTTCCTATTTTGACTCGCTTATCTTTTTGTTCTACTGATCAATTGGGTTTTCACTTGATCGACTTGAGTTGTCTTTATAATAGAATTTTTTCCCTAAACATATGGGTCATTTTAATTGTGTGGCGAATAGGATTTATGCAATTTAATAGTTTTTCGGATTTTTGGGTCACTGTTGTTATGCTAATTCTAGTTTAAAAGACTCATCAAAAGCAAAATAAATAGAATCTAATTTATGTTTGATGAAATGTCTGAGAGAAGTTCCAATGTTAATGACACCCAGAATGCTAATAACTTTAAGTTCTTTTTTGCATGCTCCAGCTCTTTTGGCCCCCTTTTCTTCAATTTAGCAGTATATCCACCTTCAAATTCGACTTTTTACCTAACTAAACTAAATAACACTCAATTAATTAAGTAATGTAAAGAATATTAACTTTTGGGATATAAAATAGGCGAATAAATCATGCACTTATAATTTTTTTTGCAGTTGTGGTGTGTTGTGGAAATGATTATAGATACTTGAAAGCCATTGTGATGGAGGCTGAGGAAGACAGAGTGAAGAAGGAACGGGTGGTGGAAGCGCGAGCCAGAAATATAAGTCACAATGTCAGGTGCACAGAGTGTGGCAGTCAGTCCATTGAAGACTCCCAAGCTGATATTGCCATTCTACTTCGTAAGGTAGACATCTAATGGTTATTGTGCATAATTGCTTATTATACTTCTTCCCAGTATATACCAGTAAGCAAAACTTGTAACATTGAAAACTAATACTACAATGTGATGCCTAGTGCCCTCATTTGATAAGATGTTCACAACGTGCAAATGTGAAATACCTAGTTGAGGACAACAATTTCCTGATGGTGCATATTTATATATTGTTACTTGGAATGTGTTGCCTTGCGACTACTGGTTAATCCTTAGTAAGACTTTGGCTGGATAGACTAGCGTGTAATTTTAGATAGTGAACTAGCTGGCCTTGATTTGAATAATGGATCTTTTGTTATCTCGAAAGAATGACAGTGGCTGATTAATGTGGAGGTTGATCCATGCATCCTGATAACGTGTTATATTTTAGAGTCTGTTCTGCTTCAGCTTCTTTAGGTGTTTAGGCACATTTATCTCATTGTTACGGAAATATATATATATATATATATTATTTCTACTTACAGATTCTAAATCATTCCCTTGCCTTGGTACTGATCGTCTCTTTGATTTCTGCTTTAGTTGATCCGGGATGAAATTCAGGCTGGGAAATCTGACAAAGAGATATATAAGAAGCTTGAGGAGGAATATGGTGAGACAGTGCTTTATGCACCCAAGTTTGATTTGCAGACAGCTGGTCTATGGCTATCACCGGTTAGTTGAAAGCTCGTCTAACTTCTACTAGCTGCTTCTGTTCGTCTTTTGGGCAACAACACTGACAACACATACAATTGAAATGGGGAAATAGCTTTTGGCTGCAGGTGTCGTGGGAGGCATATGGGCTTACAGGAAGCATAGACAAAGGACTAATGTTCATATTATGGCTTTAAACCTGGTTAGAGGTGTTCCATTAACCTCCAAGGAGAAGGATACTATGCTAGAGATCCTCACACCACCACCTCCAGAAGGAGTTTCCTTATGGTGGAGGAGGTGGCTTCAACAATGAGTCGAGTCGAGTCGAGAATACTTTGGTCAATTGTACCCGTCTATTTAGCTAGTGATTATTGGATGTTAACTAAATTGAATTTTTACCTATATACAAAGAGTGTTGGACGCATCTCGAATATGCAAAGTCATGTTGGTGAAAGTTCCGTGTAAACGCAATCTCTGAAGTGGACACTGTGGTTGTGCCATAATTATTTTTTAGCTGTGCATTGGCTATATATGGATCCATGCATCTATTTTTCTGAATAATATTATCAGTTTTATCTTCAAAGAGTTAAAAATTTCAGGTGATTTTTGCACTGCTGGTGGAGGTGGAGGTGAGGATTTGGTTTGTACCGTTTTCTGGCTTCATGCATGATTTTATGCAGATTCAGATTCTAAGTTCTTCAAGTGATGCTGCCTAATGTGGTTTCGGGGTGACGAGCCATTTCGGTTGAGTTCATAGCGACCTCATCGTATGTGAGTAGGACTTGAGGCGATCCTCACAATCACATACTATCTCCCCACCCTGATTGCATTGTATGTACATATATTTAACGAAAAAGTAGCGCCCGCCTCATAGAGGCGCAAGTGTTGATCCAGTTTCAATATATTAATCTTAAGTGGAACGAATTTTAAATTCTAATATGATCCACCATCATCACGGTCATCATTGGAGTTTATGTGATATTGACGTAATTAGTGGCCAAATAAGTTCTAGTGGGGGGAGGAGATAAGTTCTAATGTAGAACCATGGTACATGAATTCGACATTTGACACAAAATTTGAAACTCATATATCAGTATTGGTTTAGAAATATGGGGTGTTCCTTTTCGGGGGCACCTTTATCAATGTGTAGGTGTCTTTGATGCTATGCGTGTGTCAATCATATGGTAAGATTTATTCTTAATCATCACATTACTTTTAAATTTTAACTCATAGTAATGGGTAACGTCGTGTATGTATTTTTTTTTGGTTATAATATATAGAATTATTCTAAGGTGCAAAATATTTACGTCAAGTATTGCAACTTCGTAGCGTGAACGAAAAGGACCGGGTCCACAATGGAAGGAGAAATTGGCCTTTGCTTATTTTTCTTTTGTTCTCATGTAACACGTTGCTCTTCTCCACCGATAGTCGCCACATGAAACCGGTCCAACTCGTCAAGAACCGTAATCCTCCACGCAACCCAAGAAATTTGGACCTACCTAACGTGACAAATTTGACCATATTTATGTCCACCGACGAGCCAACTGTTGAAGCTAAAAGTGGCACCACACTCTTCGTCTTGCTTATGCTTACAAGTTACAAGAACCTTCTTCTTACAGTTCCAGGTCCAGCTTAAAGTTATCTCCGTCTTTTCGTGTGAAAATCCAGCTCCTTTTTCTCAGCCTTCTTCGGGTAAATTTTCTTTGCATTTCTGTTTTTCAATCTGTTTACTGGGTAATTGGATGATGAGATAGAATAGTTGTGGCCTGTTTTTATTTCGGGGTTTCTTGCTCTGTTAGTTGGTGGTATGATGTGTGCTCATAGGAGACGAAAAAGTTCGAGCTTGATATTATCTTGAGTGATGTCCAATTTTACTGGTTTTCAATTGATCTATGAAGCTCGGATAATTTGTTCACAGTGTAAGCTAAGATATAATTCACATAACCATTCAATCAAATTTGTGATAGGCCATCTCTCTCTCTCTCTCTCTGTGTCTGCCATCTCTCTCTCTCTCTGTGTGTCTCGTTCTTTCTCTTTTGTGCATTTTAATGGTCAATGGAAGTACCTGACGTAATGTAATATGCTTAACATCCATTTCTTTCAAGAACACAGGCCGTTGGCAGGTGGCACACCACGTTAATTGAGATATTCTTTTCCTCCAAAATGTGGTTATATAACACTGTATTCCAAGAATTCTTCAACTTATGTGCATGAGGAAATTGTTTTTCGCAATCATGATTCAGAGATTTATGAGGCTTTTGCTTGATTATTATTTGACATTATTATGTAATGCAATTTTTATAGTTTGGTGTGTGTTTGCTGCTGGGGGTGGGTAGGGAGTGAGGAGGTGGTTGTGGCTGCTTTCAAGCCTGATGCCAGATGGTATTTTGACTCTCCTTTGCTGATCTGTTGGTACACTTTCAGGTAATAACGTGACGATGGAGCTGATGAAAGCAGTTGCCAGTAGGGCATTTGCATCTCCAGGGAGTATTGCGATAAGATCAGATAAAAAAAGTTATAGTTACCATCAGCTAACTATGTCTGCTTTGAAGATATCTAAGTTATTATTTGATGCTGATTTAAAACCTGTGAGTTGAAGCATTTACTGTGTTATATCTTTCAGTGGATAAAGCTACAGCATATTCAATTGCACGTAAATCCACTGAAACAGTGGAGCATGTATAAACTCTTTATAAACCATATTTATGCTTTCTGAATTAATATGACTTAATATGAATTTTTTTTTTCATATAGAATATTTATGCTTTCTGAATTATATAATGTGGTCTTTCATATTTAGTTGCTTCTTTTTGTGGTCAGAACTCGATTTTCTCAGATCAATAATGCCTTTTCACAAATTTCTATTGTTAGCAATTAGTTTTATTATATCTTGGGATGGAGAACGTATTTTCTCTTCTTGATGTGAGAACTTCTATGAAAAAATAAATGCTTTTCTCGAAGGTTGATGGCACCGTAGAAAGTAAAAATCTCAGTGGAGCTAGGGTAGGAGTTGTTGCTAAACCGTCTGCTGAGTTTGTAGCTGGAGTACTAGGAACATGGTTCAGTGGTGGAGTTGCCGTTCCTCTTGCACTTAGTTACCCAGAAGCCGAGCTACTGCACGTGATGGATGATGCGGTCTGTCCTTAACATCCTGTAGGCTGTCTTTATCATCTTTAGGGCATGTCTGCTTAGCTTACAAAGAATTAGAAGCTTTAACATTTTTTTTTTTTTAAAGAACATGTTTGGATAACCTTTTTTTCCCCAAATTACTTTTAGTTATAAACTTGTTGATTTGATAACTTGCTCTTTTTTATTATTGTGAACTTCTTTAATGGTAAGGAGCTTTGACCTTATTGTGATGCCACTTGGTTATTTTCAACTTTTGACCAATAAATTATTATCTATTTGAAACTTATTTTTCTTTTCTAGTAATCTGATACAACATATGGTGAGGAAAGCATATACGTTTATATTCTATTATTTCCCTATAGTAAAT
>CAVNYN010287679.1:0-19955 GCA_963692815.1 Nyctanthes arbor-tristis | reverse complement strand
CCCCCCCCCCCCCCCCCCCCCCCGCGCGCAAAAAAAAAAAAAATGGAATTTAAAAAAAAAAAAGAAAAAAGAAAAAGAACAAAAGAGAGTTTGCCGTCAGAGGCTGTGCATTTTTTTAAACGTGGAAAATCAGTCGATATAGGGGTTTTACTTAGATTCTTCGTTATCCTGATTTTTAGTTGAAAGTTGAAACAGTAAAAATAAAGATAAAAACTTTCCCTGTTGGGTCAATATTCTAGGCTTAAGCTAAGATTCACTTCGTAGGTATTTTTAGCTGATTCTTCTTGCCGGGAAAGCATCAGTGCTTATTAGTTAGTGTGCATACTGACTCTTTGTGTGTGTGTGTGAGTGAGAGAGAGAGAGAGAGAGAGAGAGAGAGAGAGAGTTTTCGTGGCTGTTCCCTCAGAAGTTGTTGATGGTGTACGCTTCATATCTGACCATTGTTTTCCATTTGATACAAACATAATTGTTTCACATTCTCTTTCTCATTTTTTCTTCATTTTTTTTCCCAGCTTCAATGTTGCCAGTGCTTCAAGGCAGGTAGGGTTTGAGCCATCGTACTGCTTCAAAGCTGTCCCCCTCCACAAGAAGGTAGTCCTTTTGAGGCCACACATTATTGGAAATTGCATTTCTTTTTATTTAACTATGACTCCATTTGGGAAACAAGTATAACCTACCTTAGTTTATTTAATCAATTATCCATTGAATTTTTGCCACATTGCATGATTTGGTTGGTTAAAATTTTTTAAATAGTTAACGATAATATTAATCAACAGTGCAGATGCTATTGTTTGTCGACTTCTCTGCAAAATTTAACCAACCAAATCATTCATGTGGCAAAAACTCAAAAGATAAATGGTAATTAAACCTAGGCCTTTTATTATTGGTTTCCAACAGACCTTACATTGCACATAGAAAATAGTTTATAAATAAGAAAATAGAAAATGGAACATATTTTCTAATCTTTTTAAATTGTCTTCACTATTTTATTTATTCAATGGTCTTATAATGATTAGAATAATAGTTTATAAAAGCTGTCACGTGTTGCCATGTTGCAGCTTTTCTATTTGAGTCTTCATATAATTAATTTAATAAAAGGAAATTTATTTATTGAATAATGCCATTTATCTAAACTGGAGTGTCATTTTTTTATTGGTTGTCAAATAGATTAATGTTCACATGTATTTATGCATATCCACTCCTCTCTAATGTAGTGATGCAAACTAGTCTCCAATCTAGATAAATAGTATCACTCTTATTTATTGTTTGACTTGTCAAAGTTGGAAAAAATTGACAATGCTTACTTTCATTTCACTGAAAGAAAAATAGCGTTTACTAACTTTTACTGATGAGCTAAACTAAACAGAATCTTTCAGTAGATAAGTGAATTTTTATGTACAATGCAGATATTGACGAGTAAGGGCAATATTGGAGTTTCTGGAAACAGTGAGAAGGATACTACAGCGCCAGTGGTAGTTTGCCCGTGAAATTTCAATTCTTTTATGGTATTTATTGACTATCATTATAATTCTACGAGTACCATAACATACAATGTTCTATTATGCCACAGGATTGTAATTTCCAAACTGAGAAGAGGTTTCATTATGATCCTCCAATAGAACTTTTCAACAAGGTAAGCAACAACTATATTCTTTCTAGATAAATACGATGTTCATTCTGATTTGTGCACATAGCTTGTCTCTGAACTAATTTTAACTGCTTGCTTTTGGTCCTTTGATGAAATAGACTCCAGAATGAGCTCTGTCTCATTCTTCCTTGGAGATGATCACCTGGTGTTCCCCCCTTTAAACGCTTTAAACTTCTTTAATCCTGTTAAAAATTCACACATTTGGTATCTTGTTCTAAACCAGCTCTCTCTGGAATCTAAAACCTTGTCAGTTGCTAGTTCCAAGTCAGCATTTCCACAGTCGACCAGTTTATCAGCAAAGGTTCATACATTTTTCTTGTCCATAAATTAACTATTTCATACCATTGTACTAATAGTTAATAATGTACTCTTTGGAGGTAGTTCGTGTTATTTCATGGTTATTAATTGAAGAACTTCTTTTCATTACAAGGACTCAAAAGAGAATAGATGGGGTTCCATTCAGGAAGAATACAATGTAAGTGATGGTGTACAGTTTATTTACTGCAAGATTCATGATCGACGATCTTAACACGACTTTTTTTTTCTTCTATTTATATAATAGACAGAACAAGTAGTTGTAAAAAGTATGTTACATCTTGGAGGGAGGCAAATTGAGCATGACACTGATGGGAAAAGGAGCAACATTGGTCCATTTTCTGCATCTTTCAGGTAACTACATTCTTCTGTTGTCTGGCTAAGCATAATAATAAGCAACTTCTTTTCAACTATGACCTAAAAAGTATACTATTAGTATTAATCATCAAACATATTATTCTTACAATTATACCTTTTTATGTCATGTCATGTTTAGCTAAGCATAAAAACTACAGTTGTAAGTAGAATGAGCATCTTTTATGATTAATATTATATATTTTTGGATCATATACTTGGAAACAAGTTGCTTATTTTTTAGCCATATTAAAAAATAATAATAATAAAAAAAAAATTGACATGTCTGTGTATGTATTGCAAACAAACATGCTCTTCCACAGGACTGTGGGTATTCGTTGAGTTGAATGAAACAATTTTCTCAAGTGATAGTGAAGACAGCTACAGACTTCAACTTCTGCTATTTGATCAGGCTTGGCAGATCAACACCAGATGTAGACCAAGTACATAAAACCTTTTAGAAAATATCACTCATTAACAAAGACGTGTTATTGGGTTTCTTAACTGAACTGTAATTAGTTTATATAGCTTAGATGCTAACCTAATCAGGAAATTTTGAATAGTAATATGTAGTTTAATGTAATACCCTGTTGGTTCATCAATAGTTGTTGTATAGCCAGAATAACCTTGTTCAGTAATGTATAGAAAGTTCTTTTTATGTGTTAATCACAACTTGTATATCTGTATGCACTTATTTTGTTTGGATCCTTTATGAGATGGTTACTGGCACTTTTTTCCTTTGTCTCCTTATCTTAAATAAGTATTGCAGATCTCAACAGTTGTGCCATTGAGGTTCTGCAATTGAATGAGCAAATTGGCAGTAGAATCTGTCAATATCCATGGCTCAAACCACTTTTCACGAAATGTAGATAATTCATTCATAAAGAATAACGCGTTGGGGTCATAGATGTCGCAGTCGCCCTGCCACAGTGCCTAGCTGGTCCAGGCTCTCATGGTCCCGGGCTGAGATGGTCGACATCCATAACTTAGACAAATTTAATTGATATTACACTGCGAGCAGTATGTTTGTTTGAAGCCCATTCCAAATACCCTTGAGCAAATGTGTTGTTGATCTTCATGTTGCTGCTGCTGAATGTCACAGAATAAGACAGTTTCTGGTTCATCTTTTTGAAGTAAAGCCGGCTGGGGTTTACGATGATGTTCACTCCTTGTGGTGCTACAACCTTGACGGCGTAAGATGAATTAGGCTCACCAACATTTGTGACTGTCCTTGTGAAAGTTTGAGATGGTCCAAGTTCAACTGAAAATGTTGGGTAATTTAGCTGTCCTCCAGGAGTCTTTACTGTGCAATGGACTGATCTATGTGCAATTATGCTAACTTGTTCATCTGTATAGCCTAAGCCACATAAGTAAGGAATATATTCATCAGGTTCAATGTCGTAAACAAGCCCTGGATTGTTGGCCTTCGATGGATTCACATGTCCAGCGCCGGTTGAGAGAATATCTGCTGGTTGAAGAGTTTCATCAACTATCGGTGCGCCTTTAAGATTCACCAGATCAGCTGATGTCATTATAGCAGATTTGATTGCAGCCGGAGACCAGTATGGGTGTGAGCTTTTGAGCAATGCCGCAATTCCACTAAGGTGAGGGCAAGCCATGGAGGTGCCTGAATCAATGTTAAAGGTCAGTTTTGTGTTGGTGTTGCCGTCTAGAGGTAAAGGCCATGCCGCAAGAATGTTCACTCCCGGGCCAATGATATCAGGTTTCAGGATCCCAGGGCTAGCTAAACTCGGGCCCCTTGAGGAAAACGAAGCAACTGCTGGAGCCAAAGGGTCTCCAATTAAGGTTCCTTTGAATAAAATTGCTGCCATTGGAGAGTTGGTCGAGTTTATATAAGCTTTGATCTTTAGTCCTGCAACATAACTCAAATGTGTTGCAGGGAGGACATGAGCATCAGCTGAAGTGCTGAATCCATCAGTTTCTTGATTTGCCAATATCATTCCTGCACCACCTGCATTTTTCACTTCAAGTCCTTTGTCAATTCTTGCTATCCCTCCTCCCCTGTCACACAGTACAATCTTCCCTTTGACGTTGATACCAGCCAAGGAGCCATTCGCGCAGAGCGCTGAATCTTGTCTTGCCGTTGGATCCGGCATAGATAAGTGGCATTAGAGTGGAAGAGAAGTTCTTCGGCTGAAAGACAGATTCACCGTCAAAAGTTTCTCCATTTCCTAGTTTTGCTGTAGCTCGGATGCTTCTGTCAATGTTGCTTGCTCCGACTGTCAGAATCCACGGGAGATCATTCGATAAGCTTTGCTTAAAAGGCCCGAAGTTCCCTGCTGCGCAGCTCACAAACACCCCTTTCTGAATGGCTGCAAATGATCCTACTGCTATGGTGTCCTGGATAAACGAAACTGATTTCTCACCGAGGGAGATTGAGAGTACATCAACCCCATCTTCGACAGCCGCATCAAGCCCGGCTAGTATGTCGCTTTCAGGGCAATCTGGCCCGAAACACACCTGGTAATGTTTGGTACACAGGATTAGGTAACGCCAATTATGTTTAGTACAGAGGATGAGGATTATATGACACTATTTACACAATATCACCTTGTATATTGCTAGGTGAGCTTGAGGTGCCATTCCAACTGCAGTGCCATAAGCATTGCCAAGAACTTCAGCCTCACCAACGAATCCACCGGCAGCAGTACTAGCCGTATGAGTTCCGTGACCATCATCATCGAGCGGTGGCTTATCGTTTATTTTCGAGGCATTGGCCGCAAGGTTAAACGATCTCGCACCAATTAGTTTGTTATTACACTCTGTTGTCTTAAATTCACATTTACCCTTCCATTTACCAGGCGGAGTCGGCATTCCTTCGCTGCTAAACGAAGGATGGCTTGGAAAAATCCCCGTATCCAGCACTCCTATGATAACTCCCTTGCCAAAGTTTGATTCTCTCCATAATCCCATTCCTTGGTGTAATCCTAAGAAAGTAGGAGTATGTGTTGTCAGTGGATGCAACACCCTTTCTGGATGTGCTGAAATGAAGCCGTCCTTCTGCTTCATTGCTTCGGCTTCCTCTTCGGTAAGTCTTGCCGAGAAACCACTGATCACGTTCTTGTACGAGTAAAGTAATCGTCCCTGGTTGTGATCAGAGTCGGCAATGGCACGAGGAAGAAATGATTCATAGTAATTTTTCATGTCGTCGGATTGAGTGAAAATGTTACCCTTTGGTTTCTTGACATGGACAATGTATGTTTTTAACTCACTAGATGGAGTTGTATCATCTCCGTTGGAAAGCTCAGGGAAGGAAATAAAGAAGGAAATGAGAAGAAAAATTGTAAAAACTGCCATGCTTGCAAGTTAGATGTGAAGTTGTCTACTTGTAACCAATATTTATAGGGAGAAGGGGAGATGCTTCTTCTTTTATTTATTTATTTATTTATTAAATAAATTGAAGGAAAGATTACATTTGCCGGCTGACTAGTAGGGTGATCACAAATCATTTGCTTCTGGACATATTTTTCGAAGTGGTTCTCTTTAGACTAGTAAATTAGATCTAACTCCTTAAAACTGATCCAAACCCAATCAAGATCACACCCCGTTTTCAATGTGGGCTGCAACCATTACTCAATCTAGTGCGATATGGAGTTCGTGCAGATTGAGACGTAGTGAAGCCAGATGGGACATGGAGCCGGTGAGGAGCTAGGTTTCTTCTCTCTCTCTCTTTTTTTTTTTTTTTTTTTTTTTTTGTAACACCCCGTTGGTTTTTATTTTTAAATCAAATTCCTCTGAGTAGAAGGGATCATTCTATGTTATGCTATTTAGGCGGCAGTTTATACATATACTAGTGGAGTTAAAAGGCAGTATGCACTTATATATGTTACGAAAGTAGGACAAATAAATTATTATTTATTTGAATTACAGTCATTGGATTTATTTAAAGTGTTGAATGGCATCTCTTTATTTGGTACATTCTCTGATGGTTTCTAATTTGGCACCATTTTTTAATTATAGTGGTTCCGTTGACGTTCGTCGAGATAGTTTTCTCATTGTTAGTTGATGGTGGAAGTTTAAAAATAATGAACATGTAATCTAGGTGGTGTTGATTTCAAAGAATATTGTGATACAATTATCTTCTAGATTTCTGTTGATTTTTCATAATACCAGGAATTGGGAATCAACTGAGTATTCATTTCTTTTTGTTCATGAATATCGAGAATTTGGAGAAGTTAGAAAACAATTCAATAATAATAATAATAATAATAATAATAATAATAATAATAATAATAATAATAATCTAGTGAATTACAATGGCTTGGAACTGTGGTTTAAATGCAACCGATCTAACTTGACGATCAAGAAACAAAATTAAATAAGAAAATAATCAAATTCTGAGAATCCCTAAATATTGAAAGATTATAAAATTAAAATCTCGAAACATCTTCCACATTTTCATCATTACTCGACTTAGAAATAGTCATGAATTATGAATAGTTATGCTATGGCCACATAAAGACAGTCATTAAGTTTAAAACGAATAAGTGTACAATACGTCAAACAACTTCAAATGAGGTAATGTATCAATTCCTCTGACTTGGTTACACTCTCAAAAATGATATTATATTCCTCATCTCTTGTTATACGTTCAGCGGGACTCTCTTCATGTGTGTATCTCACCAGAAGTACAATGTGAGATTATTTTTATGTTATTTATGTCTCATAATTGGATTGATCGACTAGTTCAACTAGGAAGGAGAGAGAGAGGTTGCAACTCAAAAAAAAAAAAAGGGAGAGCGAGAGAACAATGTGAAAATGATTGTAAAAAGAGCACAATCTCTACATTCTACCATTTATTATGTACCCCTCTGTCCTGATTATTTGGTTTCATTTGTTTTTTATAGTGATTAAGAAAATGTGTGAGAAAGACAAATTTTGTAATCCGTGTTCATAATTTGTCCTTATTTAATAAGTTGAATTTAAAATTGATAATTATAATTAAAATATTAAATAAAGATAGATTTGTAAAATAATTCAAATTAAACTCTTTAACATAGAAATGAGATTATATATTTGGAACATTTCAAAAAAGAAAAATATGACGAAATAATTTGAATGGAGGTAGGATACTATTTGATTATTAATTAATGCTATAATTTCTGACTTATATGTCGATAAAAAATTTGTTCATTGTTATATATCATCTCCAATGTGAATGATTTATACCCCTAGATCTTTTATGGTTTCATTAATCCATGTTGGTCGACAAAATTGAGCAGTGGAAAATGGTATAATAATACACACACATACATATTCTATAATAAAGCATAAAAGTAATCGGGCCAGTTTTTGTTTTGAATTAAGTAGAACTAATATAATATCCTGAACTAATAATTTGTTTAAATTTTATCGTTTTATGCATCATATATATATATATATATTCTAGTAATGTAAGTATAGCGGTCCGGCTATAAAGAGCTAGCTTCTTCTTTATAGAGTGGAAAAGTGCCATATACCCCCCGTTATTGGGATATTAAGGGACCCCCTCCTGATCCTCCAATAACAGGGGGCCATGTGACACTTTTTTCACTCTATAAGGGAGATGTTAACTCTCCTTAGAATTTTTCGTAAGTATAGAATAGAAAAGAAGAGTAGTTCAAATTGTACTGTAATAATTAGATAACAACGTTTTGAGAGGAAGGCTTCAGATTTGAACATACCTACCTTTACCATGTATACTACTTGTATATTTAGAAAAATGAAAAGAGGAAGAATAGAATAGAAGAATAAGAATAAATAAATACGACTAGAAGACATTAGGTTCACTTGGCTTGTTTTACGAATCTGCATGGGATGGTTTCATTTCCTGTTGTGACTTGTTGCTGGACCATTTCTTAAAAAATAAAAAAATAAAATACCAACTTCTTCTTAAAGCTTTGAAGCGGCGTAAACAGTTTCATAAAATTATCAAGAAAGATCAAGTGTCCATTTGATTTGAAAACCATTTGTAATGTCATGGACACGCGCCTAAGTATGTTTTACACTTTAAAAATTTATAGAAATAATCTAATACTAGAAATTTAATGACATTTGGTGTCATAATAGTAATATGGCATAATTTAAATTACTGATGTGAGCACATCAGTTTTACGAATAAAATATTATGTCACACTATTTGTCTGATACTATAAAGATACTAATACGAATACTTGATCAAAATTATACAAATCCACTATATTAAACTACAATTTTTTACTTTATAACAAAATTTGACCAACAATTATATGGCATAAGTTTGAATATATAACATGAAAAACAATTATAATTTGTTGCGAAATGCAACCCAAATCACTTTTTTACTTCTTAAAAACTCAAAAGGACAGAAAGGAGGGGAAAAAAAGTAGTTTCTAGATTTGCACTGTTGGGTGGATTATTGACAACGCTTTCTTTGAAGAAAAAATGGGAGTGTTGAATTGAAATAAAGGAAAGAAGAATGGCATTTCTGAGGTCAGTGGTGACATCTAAAACGACTGCCATAGCCATTGCTGCAATTCCTGCGGCCCTTGCAATCTCTTCACTTTCTTCATCATCTTCTCTGAATTTTCCACAAAGGGTTTCTAAGAACTCCTCTCTTCATTTCTCTTCGAGCCTTGGCCCAGAAAAATTGTGCCTTGTCAAGAGTATTGCGAACCCATCTATAAATTCTGTTCAAATGGATGCTACACCGTCGAATCAGAATGCACCAACCCAGGTAAAACTTTTTTGCCCCCTCTTTTCTTTCTATCTAACTATTTTTTGTTTATTTGTTCATCGGGGAGTAAAGAACTAAAGATTTTCCCTTTTTTTCTTTCTTTCCTGATTTTGATTCGCAGAACGGTGCAGTTTTGCCGGAATTACTGGTGAGTGTATGGGATTAGTTTTTGATTACCTTCACTCGGAATTTGATTATGAATTTTAGGCGCATAACTTTGAGTTAAAAGTATGTTTAGGTGTGCACTTATTGTTGTGTAATTTCAATGAAGAAAATTTTACATTTACTGCGTCCCCTACCCAACTTGATTAATTTGGCGAGTTGAATTCATCTCTACGATATATTTATTATTATTATTCTTGCACAACTAGGAGTTCTGAGATTATTAATGAGTCGAAAATGTATAATAAACTCTGAACGATTAAAGGCCTAACAAGTTAGCTCTCTTAGAAGTAAATTATTTAGTTGTGGGCTAATAGTCTTTAGCTATTTAATTATCTAGATCCTTATTGTGTATATATCTAGTTATGGGAGTTAGATTTAGTGCATGACGGTAGAAGGGGACTGAATTGATTGTTTGGTATAATTTAGGTTATTCTCCAGAACTTTTACGTTACTCTGGATTACCTTATACAATGTTTGCTCAGGTCAACGGAGCCAATATTAACACAATCAGTTGTTTTTAAGCAGAAAAGACAAAATTTACTCTCTCTTAATTTCCCGAAGCAGTAAGTATCAAATCATGTTATCTTACATAGCCTTCGTTAGTTAAAACTGGTTACTGGTAAGGACATATTCCTGACTGTCAAGCTTCTTTTGGGATTAAGTAAATAAAATTTGCTTATTGTCTAATATATATTATAAAGGGCTAAATTACAGTACATTTGCGTCAATGCAGGCTCAGTTTTCTTAAGGTTGGATAGGATTTCATGAGTGGTCTTTCTTGTTCCTTTCTCCCTGAGTGTTGGTGGGGGGGGGGGGGGAAGGGATCTGAGATGTTGACAGTACAGATTGATAAAGTGGACTCAGTTTCTTTAATTGGAATTTTGGTCCTTGCATAGGATGTTCACTTCTTTTCTTTTGTTCTTGCTTCTTCTTATCCCTCACGCCACCAGATTTTTTCGGGGTTGGGGGGGTGTTCTTTCTTTAGTTGGTCGGAGAAAGGGGACTCACTGGAGTTTGATGTGAACTGTTTGAAGGAAAAATTATTGGCCTGGATTATCAACTTGTATCATTAGTGAATTAAGTCATGCTCTTCTAATATCTTACTATTTTCTTTGGTTTCATCATGGCAGACAGAATTTATGGTGGATATGAAGTGCGAGGGATGTGTTAATTCAGTCAAGAGCAAATTGCAAACTGTTGATGGTGAGGCCACGAGAAACTCTTAGTGTTCTTATTATTCTCAACTTTCTAATTGTCGGCAATGGTCTGTTTATCATTTGATTTAGGTGTCAAAAATGTGGATGTGGACTTGAGCAATCAAGTTGTGAGGATACTTGGAACTTCTCCGGTGAAGAATTTGACTGAAGAGCTGGAGCAGACTGGGAGAAAAGCACGGTTAATTGGACAGGGGGTTCCTGAAGGTTTGAGGATCCAACCTTACTGTATTCTCCGTGTGCTAATTTTCAGTAGTCTTCAGGAATCTTTCTTGCGGCATTCCTCCTATGGATTTGTTCTTAAGTTTGGGTGTTGGAGAAGATCCATAGATGTCGCAGAAGAATGATGCTATGATGTATGCGGCACGCTAAATAACTACAATAAGATATGAGAATATATTCCTATGGTGGATAGATTAAGTGAAGAACAGCTTAGGTGCTTAAGATATGCTTCCTGTAGACCTAAAGGGACGCATGTTCATAGGGCTGATATAATTTTCAACAAAGATGTTAGATGAGGGAGAGGTAGATCAAAACTAGCATGCTTATTATTATCTTCGAGGATCTAATTCTTTGGTTTTTTAGTAATCTAACTTTGAACCAAACACACTAAGGAGGAAAAAAATTATGTTGTGTATAATGGAACTGGGCTTTTGTTTCTTAAAAGTTGGTGTACTTATCCATAAAGGTCTAAATGAACAAATTCTGTTGGACGGAGGCCTTTTATGTCTCCACTCTGGGTCAATTCATTTTGTGCTTCTCCATTGAATGCTTCTTTATCTTAAGCTTGAGTTGGTTTATCTAAGGATTAAACTTCTTAGTTGAGAGAGCACTAACAACTGTTGCATGACCACAGATTTCCTTATTTCGGCTGCTGTTGCTGAATTCAAAGGTCCTTCCATTTTTGGAGTTGTTCGCTTAGCTCAAGTAAACATGGAATTGGCTAGGATTGAAGCTAATTTTAGTGGTCTGTCACCTGGAGAACATGGTTGGTCAATCAATGAATTTGGGGATTTGACGAGGGGTGCAGCGAGTACAGGGAAAGTTTTCAACCCGGTAAGTTATTTTTCCATTTTCACACCCGTATTTTTTAAAAACAAGGATATGAATCTTATCATACGTAGCTATTTTTATGCTGCTTATTTAAGGAAATTTTTTTGATTCTGACAGTACGTTCTTCAGCAGTTCTTTTTGGTAGGAGAGTAGGATAGTTTCAATGTACATTTTAATTGATTCCTGCATAACTCAGGTAGTTGTTCTGAAGGTTCACCCGGCCGCAATTGCTCTTTCCCGTTTCTTTTCGTTTTTCTTACCTCGGCCATCCCATTTTTGTTACTTAAATTGATCATAAACTGATCAAAGGATAGAATTTATTTGTTTGCTATGATCTATGAACAACAAATTTTTTACATTCGAGTTGGTTGAGCATACTTTTTATACGCTCATTTTGTAAGACCAACATTATTATGAATTTATTCACGTCTCACTTCTGTGTAAAGATAAGTCCAGATATATTACCATTGCCCATCAATTGCTTCACACACGTGAAGAAACACAGACACAGACACAGACACACCCCCCCACACCCACACCCACATCCACACACACCTCCCTTTTTGGTTATTGATTCCTATTTTGCTCGCGCCTGCAATCTGAACCTTTGAATTTTCAGCCAATTGGCGACCTGGGAACACTAGACGTTGATGAGAAAGGTGAGACCTTCTTCTCCGGAGTGAAAGAAAGGCTTAGAGTCTCTGATCTCATCGGACGATCCATAGCAGTGTATGGCACCGAGGATAGATCAGATGAAGGTCTTGCTGCTGCCGTGATAGCTAGGAGTGCAGGCGTCGGCGAGAACTACAAAAAGCTTTGCACATGTGATGGCACTACCATTTGGGAAGCAACAAATGCAGATTTTGTCACCAGCAAAGTTTAAGCGCAACACAGCCCCACATCCTGTATTTGTGCACATTCTGTAGATTTATGTATTTGTGGTCTTTCAAATAATTACTTCAGAACCACTACAAAGTGGAGTGTGCATTTTTGTTTGGAATTAGCTAAGATGGATGCATAAGTAGTATGTGCACGACCAAAGACTTCACATATCAATCAATAAGTAGTATGTGCACGACCAAAGACTTCACATATTAATCAATGAGTAAACTGTTTTTGGTTTCCTTTCAGCTCGGTTCTTGGGCAAGTACAAAGCATGCAGTTGGATATCTAAGCATTTGACAACGTAACATCTGATCCTTCTGATGCAAACCAATTAAATGAAGTGGAGAGAGCTGCTCATGTTCACAAACTCATTCTATTTAAATTTAGACTTTGGTCAAAACCACTTGTATCATACAAATTTCAACCATTCATTCTTACAAAATCTATTTCTGCTTTTGAACAAAAATAGTTTGTGCAATGGTTAGAAGAAAAATATTGTAAAGATATAGCATGTCAATCTCATAGAGAGCGTAGGAGGCCATCTCTCTCGGCCATTTCATACAACCCAACAGCCATCAGTGCTTTAGCATCTGCTGTGATGCGCCAGAGATCTTTATACGGAACTACATGCACCTTGATCAACTCACCCTGATCTCGAATGCCTGTTTCTTTTCCTTCTAGCTGTTGAATGACACCCCTATCGACTTTTGTTCTATATAGAAACAGACTAATTCCCTCGTCGCACCCACCCTAATATGAAAATGATGAGTAATTTTCATTAGCAACAACATAAAGAGATAAGTAACTAAAATTTGACTTTAAACAAAAATCTCTGTAAGTATGCATCAAATATAATAAGCAAGGATAAAAAGGAAATACTTGTTCTATAAATTAAAACCAAAAATAAGTTATCCTGATAGTAAATTGAGTTACTTTTAAAAAAAAAAAAAAGCGACTTGCTTGACTTATCCAAACATGTACGGAAACAAAAGTTGCTTGGCCAAACACAAATGGCTAACATTAATGTTAACCATAAAGTTTTGTACCGCATCGTCTTGAAAGATAGTAAGATCAATTCTCTAATGCAAATACTAATTGCCACATCCCCAACACAGCCCCCCAAACCCCCACCCAAAATCCCAATAAGAAGAAGAAAAGGAGGAGGAGGCATGCACATGTGATCCCCTTGAAAGCTTCTGAGTAAGACTGATATAATACTACAACATATCAAATCCAAAATTGAAAACCAACATAACATGAAGACAAAAGCAATACAGTACCCAACTCTCTAGTGTAACAGCCAGGTAAGTGGTTCAAAATGTCAAAATGCCAGGTAAGTCATCATTTCACATATTTCTAGAACTCCATATATAGCATTTGAACTAGTTCAGCGATCATGATAATTTAGCTGTCATCCTCTCAGCATCATGAGATCATGTTTAAAGCTTCCGAAAGATGCACTAGTACTGTATTTATCTAATTTGCCTTTGAAGTTTTCTTCAATTAGCCATTTTGCTTCAACACTAACTTGCAAGAAAGAAGAGAAATAATTTCAAAGATAAAGAAATTAAAGCAGTTGGTGACTAACCAGAGAAGGGAAAACTCTGCATCCAGTTGATGGGTCCAGAAAGGCAGTAAGATCAATCACATCATCTAGCTTCAAGTGTATGCCAGTCTCCTCTTCGACCTATAATAACAGAATGAATTCTGAAGCTACATAGTTCCATAAAAGATTACAATGAAAATTTTATGAAATCTGCGTGCAAGAACACCATTTACAATGTCAAGAAGGGAGACCCTAAACTATTAGAAATGGACGTAGCATGTCTTTGATGAAGTTTTACATTCAATCACTTACAAATTCATTAAGATCAGCCAATGTTTGTACTTTTAAAGGCATAATTGCATACTAATCTGTTTCACTTTTTGTGAGGAGATGAAGCACGGCATAAGTCTCACTGGTTCAGAGCACAAGCATCAGTCAGTTGAGGAGCAAGCCTCCCAGATAACACTTAGGGGTGGTATTCCTAATGTGAGGCATGATTCAAGGTGTAAGCCTCAACTGCTTTAACAAAACAATCCATGGATTGGAATACTTGGACTAATAATTGTCTAATTCACTAAACTTAATCCTTCAATCAACTTTCAAAGTGTTTTCTATTTGACCTATTTTCTCAGACAACTGAAGCTGACATCATTAAACCCGAATCAAGCAAATGGGAATATTTCGTGACGACAAGAAAACTGATAATTACAGAAAAATTTAGAAAGGGGGGGGGGAGACCTCTCGAACAGCTGTTCCAACTATATCACCCTTGTCATTATCCAACATTCCAGCTGGCAGCTCCAACATAAGCCTCCCAACAGGTACCCTAACCTTCCTCATTCAAGTAAGTCCATTGAAGTTATAAACATGGCAGGTTTCTTAATTAATTTGAAATAATAGTCACAAAATGTGGATCTTATTGAACATTACTGTCCTAGGACAGTTCAATATATACATCGTAATAAGGGAAAAACTACCTGTTCTGTGAGAACGGCATAGGTCTCTCTGTCAGAGTCCAAAAGGATTAGCACTGCAACAGCTGGTCCTCGTGCAAAAACAACACCTGGAACCTAAGCATGTCTTAAATACAAGTAGATATACATGTTTGACAAAGCCTTAAAATAAGAAAAAGATATCACTTTAAGAAATTCTTGTTTTGTTTGCAAACATATTTGAATAGTCACTTTTCTCCTATTGGAAGTAAAAAACTTCCTTAAATTGAAAGCAACCCTTCTTTTACTGTCAAAAAATTACCTTCATTAAGATTTTAATCAGTAGGAAATAAGTACAGCCAAACATGCTCTTTCCTAAACAGACAAAACACACAGAGAAACCCTACATTGTGCCACCCTATGACACTAAGAATGACACCTCTGGGGGGAAGACGTATCTTTCACTGCAAGCTCCTCTAGTTTCATTAATTTTCATTTAAATCTTTCTGGAGTAGCATGTATCCAGGAGAAAAATCCACAAAATTATCAACACATAAAAGTAATAGGATCTTAAGAAATAACTAACTGTGTTTGGCTGTCCTTCTCCCGGTCTAACAATAATATTGCACTATAGTATAAACTATATAGGAATAGTTGTCCGATTTTCTTTTAGGAGAAGATAGTAAGTCTTAGTATGTTTCCCCAGTTTGAAATGTAGCAAGCGATTTGTTCTCCTTTTTCCTGTTTTACTTCATCTGCTTTGAATTTAAGAAACCCAACACGCTTGCCAAACATATCTACACCCTGCCCCAGCAAAATGAACACAAGTCAAAATAAGGCACTCCCAAGAGAAGCTGCACCAATACAACACCTACCATACCAACACATTTCCATTTGCCAGATACACTAAATGTATTAAGAATAAATCTTTTTGTCAATGAACAAATATTTCCCATTGTCTACTCCACCTCATATCAGCAATATATCCTTGGACTTGTTATTTCAGTTGATTATCTCTAGATCTCTACTTCCACTTCCAACCAGTGAAATTCTAATCCTCTCCTATTGAAGTTTCCATCTTTTGCACCAATGTAAAACCTTTAGCCTGCTAGAACATATAAACTGGAAATAATTGCTGAATTCTACAAAATAAATACAAGCTTTGTCAAAGAAACCTGAATGAGCACTTGGCTTAAAGACATGTCTCCATTAGCCAGCATTCCTGTTTCTGTTTGTATGTTCTTCAACCATTGTTTAAACAGCGAGGATTCGATCGCATTTCTGCAATAGCAGTAAAGTCAATTTATCCAACGAGTGAGAACAATAAAACCAATTGAGAATAGCTTTTTCACAGAAACTCTTTATGAAACTTCACATCTAAAAACATATAAACATTGAAATACCATCTTTTTAACAATCATGATGAAACCATCCACTTAAGCAATGCATAGTTGGGTTAATTTGGTATAAAAGAACTAGTTTAGCATGCTCCATTATCATATTTATCTTCATCGTCGAAACTGCATTATTTGGAAAAAATCAATTTGATGGCGCAGAGGACTTATTTATTATTTTTTTAAGCTATCTGAGTGACAATAGAAAATGCAAACTTGAATGCTGTTTTGTCATCTTTGGAAGTCATCTACAGGTAAAGTTAACCTCCAACAACCTACTGCCACTGCTTTTATTGGTTGTTGGTCCTCTTTTTATGCCCTCCCTTTTGGCATTGTGCTGATCTCTGGATGCAGTACTCACTTTCCTCTCTTGCCATGAACTCTTTAAGACCTGTTGTTATCCCCAGCAGAATTAGGGTGTTAGCACTTAGCATGGGCACCAAACCCAGAAGTGTTCATCATTACTGTGGCTCACTCTTCCCCAGACCCCCTGTTCAGAAATCCTAAAGTTTTCCTTTTTGGTCATGACTGCACCCCTTTTCTGTTGTCCGTTCCACATACTTCGGTTAATCTCGGTTTAGTTCATATTACTAGCCCCTGAGTACTTCAATCACTACCTTCTTTGTCATCAAATTGATAAGAACTCCTTTAAGCCTATTAAGAAACTCTATCAAGAGGCCCTTGCTGATGTCTTCAGAAATCCATTGGAATACACCATGCTTAACACCTCAATTACAGACTTATTTGCTGCGCCCCAGACTGACATTTTCCAGTTTGATTTCTTTGCAGATGAAAGAATTCAATGCTTCTCTGCTTAAGAGAGATAAGAAACGGTGCAAGAATTGTTGGCATTAGCGGAGAGAAACCAGTTCATTCCTGGAAATTTTTCTCAAAGAAGAAGTTTTGGCCAATCATGTGAGAAATGGCAACCTAACTAAAGATGAAAATGGTAAATTCAGATCAGTTCTTGTTCTTAGTAGCAAAAACCAAGAAGAAAACTTCCCTGCATCTATTAGATGGACCGGAAAAAAGACTCTTTTGATACATATATGCCTGAAGATAGAGATCAACCTTCTATCACTGTTTGGGAGATTGATCAAGGCAGGATGAATGAAGACTATCAGCTTAGGTTTCTTGAAAGAGTTTTTTATTTGGCAAGCGGTTCTCTTTTCTTTGGATTCTTTTCTTTTCTTTTTTTTATTTTTTTATTTTTTTCCCACTCGGGTTTTAGTTTAGGCGTGGGATGGTTGCTTAACTTTGTCTTTTTCCTTTTTGTTTGTGTGTCTTGGTGATAGGGTTGAAACTCCCCGATTGCCCTGATGTACTCTACAAAAAAAAGTTCTCTTAAAATAAAAATAATAAATAAATAAAATATCATCTCCAGTTAAAGTTGACGTTTCCCCAGATCATCGTTTCTCTTTAACACAGTAGTTAAATTTGGCAGTAATTTTTTTTTAAATCTTTTTCATTTTTCTTTTGTTCACATTTATCAGGATACGATTGTTCCAAAAAAAAAAAAAAAACATTTATCAGGATACGCATGAGGCATTGCAGGAATAAACGCTCAACTAATGACCTAACTCGCCCAGAGCCTCTATTATCGTAAAAATTAAGTTAATAACGGAATTCAATTTACAATCAAAATCCAGAAACATATACACAACTAAGCAAGAGAAAGGCGAATAGCGAGCCTGAAATCGGACGCCAAAACACCGGGTGCGGCGACGACGGAAACAGGCTGGGCGGGTTGGCACGGGAGGTGGATTGTGTGGGTGAGTGCTGAAGAGGATGACTCGGACGCCATGTTTGTAGCCGAAGCTCGAATTACTCGAATCAAATTGGTAGGGGCAAGAGGGGAATTCAGAAGCCGGTTCTGGGAGGTGAGCCGGTACATTGGAAGAAGATACGTCATCGTTCAATACAATAAAACCCCTTTACTCTGTGTTTCAATATGGGGGATGTAATGTAATTGGACAAAAGAAGAGATAAAAAAGTAATAAAATGAACAAGTGTTTTAAGTAATTAGTGTTGATATAAAAGTAATGTGATGTGTTATGTTTAATTTTGTTAAAATTTTTATATGTATCTTCTATGTAATTACCCTTCTTATTTAAGGGGTTATGTTGGACATTTTACCGTTCAGGCAAACATCTCAATTATTGTGGGACAGCTATCATTTTCCAATAAATATTTGACTGTTGACCGCTTCACACAAAAGGTTAATTTCATAGATTATCCAAAACATTTGAGTTAAAAATCGATTGGATCGTCACTTTTTTTCACCTTTTAGGTCTTTAACTTTTCATAAATTCACACAGTAAGTCCTTTTTATAGATTCCCAACAAATTACTTTTAATTTTTCAATAAAATTACATGAGCAGGCTCTGTAAAATCCAGCATTAAGTAAGTGAAATAGATAAAATAAAACAGATTTTTTATCTATTTCACTTACTTAATACTTAAAAATGAATAGTATGGAATTGCATTCATTTCCTCTGCATTGATATGATCGATAATACTATCAGAGTGAAACAAATGATTTAAAGAAAAACATAGGCTAGACTATATTAGTAACAAGTAAACCCTTTGTGTGTATATCTCCAAATTCAAATATGACCTGGATCAAATCAATTCTTTTTTGAATTTCTATACATGCAATTCCCTCAATGCCGGAGGATATTCTCATATTCTTTTGAACATAATTTTTGATAAAATCTCTTATTTTTTGATCTTCTTGTAAACCTTCAGAATAATTTTTTGGTTGTGCAATGTAGTTGGACTATCATGTCGATCTGAATGAATCATCCTTTCCGCGGAGGTCAATCCTTGTCTGTTAGGCAAGAGGAGAGCAAGTTACAAATTCTGTCTCAGTAGAACACGTATTTCAACTTGGGGCTTGGAATCTTTCTATTCCGTACATATTCGTTCCTCAGCTTTTTGAAAGAGGTAAAGTTTTTGGAACAATAATCACTATCTTTATTACATTAGCTAAAACTTATTTGTTCTTGTTCATTTCTATTGCAACAAGATGGACTTTACCGAGACTGAGAATGGACCAACTATTAAATCTTGGATGGAAATTTCTTTTACCTATTTCTCTAGGCAATCTATTTTTAACAACTTCATTCCAACTTCTTTCGTTGTAAAGAAATAGAATATTGTGCTCTTCCGATCTTGTCTGAAACAAGAGAAAGAAACAAATATAAAATTTTTTATAGATATTGACGATATGTTTCCTATGGTAACTGAGTTCATGAATTATGGTCAACAAACAATACGAGCTGCAAGGTACATCAGCCAAGGTTTCATGATTACCTTGTCCCACGCGAATCGTTTACCTGTAACTATTCAATACCCCTATGAAAAATTGATCACATCGGAACGCTTAAAACAGAAAAAAAAGATACTTTCTTAGCTAGTATTTCTAAAAAATACTCATTTATTTTTACAATAGGTTCTGTATTTCGTATATATATATATATATATAATAATTTTTTTACTTTTCTTATTATTATATGTTAATGTTAAATGAAAGATCGGAAGAGAACATGGGCAAAAGATTTGTATATATGAATGGAGCGATATAGGGATGTGGAAAATAAGACAGGAATTCTCTACAATGACACTATAGAACAGTTGAAGGGATGTGGCGCAGCTTGGTAGCGCGTTTGTTTTGGGTACAAAATGTCACGGATTCAAATCCTATCATCCCTACCTATTACTGCTCCTTTGAG
>CAVNYN010287678.1:10477-21271 GCA_963692815.1 Nyctanthes arbor-tristis | reverse complement strand
TTACAAAATTTTGCACAATACACACCTGGCTCCTATATGAGACATTTTCCCCCTCTCATCCAGTACACCAATGTAGGTAAATTATTATGTACAATTTTTTTGCAAAGCATAATGTAGGAAACTTACAAGCAAGTACCACTTATAAAATCACTTGATTACCTAAGCATCTCCAATGCTCAAGTAAAGTCGTGAGGTTGTGAGGACGAGAGAGATAGAGAAAAGATGATTATTTTAATTGAATATGGATGAAAGAAAGTGTAGAAGAAAAAAAAGAGGGAAAAGAGAAAAAAAAAAAGAAAAGATATATAGAAATTTAAAAATAATGATAAAATAGTAGTAGAAAAAGTAAGAATAGTAATGGGGCGGGTTCGGGGTGAGTATGCCTTCCCCCCGTCCCCGCCTCGTTAAGAAATCCCCAGCCCCGTACCCGTCCCGTACGCTATTCAATCGGGTACGGGGCAGGGTACGGGGGAGGGGTGATTCGGGGAGGGTACAAAAAAATACCAATTACCCGCCTTGTTAAGAAATAATTAAAAAAATATAGAAAAAAATGGAATTAAAACTATATGAAAAGTCATCCTAACTATCATGTCAATTTCATTTTTAGTATCTAGCTTTGAAATTTCATAGAGAACAAAATATTTTCTTTAAAAAAAAAAAAACCGGGTATCGGGGCGGGGCGGCCAAAACCTGTCCCCCACCCTGATAACGAAATTTTTCGCCTCGTACCCGCCCCGATACTTAACAGGACGGGTACTATTGAGTATCGGGTAATACCCGTCTCATTGTCATTCCTAAGAAAAAGTAGAGATGAAAGTGTAATTTTAGACCTTAAACATTACACAAGGAAGGAAAATGGTGAAAAAAATTGATATAACTAAGTGAAAAGTGATTAAAAGAAAATAAAAAACATGTGAGGTAGACTAATTATTTTTGTGTCTTTCTCTTTCCTGTCTTGACCTTCATAGCTTCATCATGGACTGAATCATTAAATATGCTCTAACAAAATATATAAGAGTTGAGATGAATTTTTTTGTTGTCTCAAATGTTGTCCACCCGATAAAAGATTGACGACTCATAGTCATAATTTTGACACATCAATAATTTTTTGCTTGTCCTCTCAAACACCGAGTTTTTCTAAGGTACCAAAGTTGGTTCTTTTAAAGAGCCAGCGTGCACAGTTGGCTGCTAAGTAGGCAATGATGTGGTAAAAAATTATAGACCCACCTTTGTTGTTTGACTTTAAAACAAAAAACCCAACCTTACTACACCTACAAAAAACCAGTCGAAGAAACCCAGAACCAAAAGCTCCGTTGCCGTTATACTCTCTCCCTCTAAAATCAACGTTGGTAGAAACAAACCTCGACAACCAGAAATTGTCGATAGAAACTGTTAAAAGGCTAAAATTTGAGAGGAATGAGGCGATAGGAGACGATGCCGTTACCTAAAAATAGTGAATTCCAGCAGATTGAGTAGCAACATTTAACACTACACAAGAATCTTTGATTGACTCTGCATCTTTTTCAAAGTTGATGAAGAGTTGACACCTTGTTCTTAAAAAAAAAAAACGACACTCTAGTCAAAATTATGGCGCCGGCGACGTTTGAGACTGCAACAAGCGGGGACGAAACGGTGGACAAAAAAGGAGCAGGGCGGGGTTTTCTGGGTTGTTTGAACGTTGGGTGTGGGATAAGAAACAATTGACGCAGGAAAAAGGAAGCTGTCGGTGTTGATTTCAGAGAGTGAGCGGAATGGGAACTGGGGGGGGGGGCTTCTGGCTCTGACCTTCTTCACGGGTCTTGGGTAGGTGTGGGGTTCCTTTTTTTTTTTTTTATTCAAACAACGTTGGGGGTGCCCTTTTTTTTTTTACCACATCATCATCCACTCAGCCACTAACTGTGCACGCAGGCTTCTTAAAAAAACCGACTTTGGTTTTGTAGAAAAATTGCCCAAACACCGTTGCTGCCACCTACCACCACCAAAGTTCATGGAATTTATTCAAGGCTCACAAAATTAACGACTAATGATCATTATTTATAGGAAGAAAACTTCAGCCTGAGGAGATTTCCCGGAATCTTTCTTAACTGTAACAAGTTTCATAAAAGTACACAATTAACAGTGTAGTCTACTTATGTTACAAGGTGAGACAAGGACGAATGTGAATCAAGACAAAAACACAACACAGACGAGATGATAATACAATTATACAAATTTCCAGTCCTGACCTAAAAACAGAAATTGCCAAAGAAAATGGGAAGTAGAAAAAGGATAAGAAGTCGTTATTCCTCTAAAGATAATTTTTTCTTATGTTTTCCATGTTTCTCTTTTGACTTATCACTCTGCACATTTCCACTGTTCTGCTTACTGACGGATCCCTCCTGAGCACTGCACATTTGGGACTTAATCCTAAAGCCAAACTTTTTTGACACATTTCCCCACGTGCTAGATCCCTTTACTCGACCCAGCTTCTCAATCTCTTGCCTCATGTTTGAACACTCTTTCTCAAGCTCAGAAACCCTCATCCTCATGTTATCCATTCCGACTTTCAAGGCCTGGTTTTCCCGCGTAGCTGTGGTCCATCCTCCCTCATTTGGGCCCATCAAACCACTTCTCAACTGTCTTGACCCATCAAGATTTTCCGAGACCAACAAGCAACCAGCTATTGAAGTCCTTAATTGGAGCTGCTCAAAGAAGAGGACTTGGACAATTATTCTCAGAGGCAGCCTCTCGTTCTGCGCTGCATGTGTACATGCTTCCAAAGAGAGTTTTTGGCAGTCCATCAGCCTACAGAGTTGTTCTCTATCTGGTTCTGACAACCATGGATGAGACTGCAAATATAAAAACAATAAGAAGGTTCATCTGCTGTTTACGTTTACTGACAAGACAATATCTCACCCAAAACATAGAAGTAAATGAGAATTGCAGCATTTGTCCCCAACCTGCTCTCTAAGCAGCAAATGGTTGAGCAAATGGTTGAGGACCAATTTGCTATCTACATAACAAAGCCACAATTTTTTTCAGTAGTAGTAGTTAGATTTACCTTGATATAAATGTCAATTGCACGATAAAGACCATCATCCAAAGGTCGTGCATATTCAGGAACAGCAGCGGCAAGCAACTGAAACTTGGGGAGCTTTAGATTAACATCTGGGGCAACCTCTGCAAGGTACCCATCAATTAACTTGGCTACCATCGTAATTGGAGTCAGTGATGGTGATCCAATGAGTTGGGCATCATCAACTGAACCTGGGGATGCGCCCCCAACCACCTGATCCATAGCCAAGAAATGGTCAAGGATCCTCTGCACACTGTCGACGTCATACAGAGTCTCCATTGAATAAGAAAAGTTAGGCATCAATAGATCCTCAAGTGTTGCCTGATCAAGTTGCATTCCTATTCTCTTCTCCAAGTTTGATATGCAAGAAGAACTGACTCGAAGAATCTTAGCTGTTCTAAGCAGGCCAAATAGAAATTTTGCAGGGACTACACACTTCTGCATGGGAAGCAAGTGATCTATCTCTTCAATTAAGAACTTTTGATCCTCTTCTGACAGTGTGATTCCTGAACCCACTGGTGCAAGACGGCTACTGGACTCGGTAGACCCCTGTCGTCGGTTTAGCCCTGGTATGTACTTTTTGGCATAAAAGTTAAGAGAGCCAGCAATTATTTCCTGCTTTATCCCTCGAGATTCCATGGTAGAAATCAACCCCATGTAAAGCGGTAAACTTAAAGTTGTTGCATCCTCGTACCACCAATCTGAAGTCGAATTTTTTGGTCGAGCACCTGTGCTGATTCCGTTCCACAATACACTTCCACCGGGACTCTGCATGGGGCCTCCATGCTCCATGACGGGCCAACCAAATAGATTTGGGTCAGTACCGGCTTTTGCAGCCAAAGACTCTATGAACTTTTTGGGAAGTTGAAGTTCTTCAGCATAAGGGAGAATGTCTTCACAGCTTTGGAGTGCTTTCAAAGAGTCTTTCCAATCTCGCAGCACCACCTGATTAAGAAAGATTTCAGTCTGGGAAATAAGATTGCCTTCACTGTGCTCTTCGGTCATTTCAAGATGCTCAGCGGCACATCGAAGGGGTACCACATTTGCAGCAGTAAGATCAAGTTTTACCCCATAGCAGAATTTAGCTACAAGTTCAAATGTTTTAGCCCCACCAGGAACATCAGAAAGTTTAATGATGCATCCTTCTTCTACTTCAATGGCTTCTGCAATCAGTCTTTCCATGACACCACTTCTTGAAAGCAGTGGAAACTACAAGGATAAATTAATTTCAATATGCAATATAATAAGATTCTATAAATGTAATTTTCATGACCTATTCTACAAAACTAAGGGCCCCTTCTCTTTATATTTTAGTTTTCAGTTTTGAATTCATTTTTAGTCTTGCCGTTCAAGAATAAATATTAATGGAAAAGAAGAAAAGAAGGATCTTTAAATTTTAACACTGAAAAGCTCAAAGGAACAAAATGTCATTTTGAGTTTTCTTCACACAACTTTTCCTTGTTTTCAAAATGTATTTTTAGGAATATGAATATTAATAGCTTTCCAATCTTTTGAAAGACTAAAAATTAAAAATCTGAAATGGTAAAGAGAACAAGCCCTAAATGTCAGAAAATATGAAGATAAACGATGACAAGCACAAAACTAGTTGGAAGCAAATTCTTGATCTTTTAAAACAATTCGATCATATTGCAACTTCTTATTTGACATAAGAGACTTGTAATCCTACACAGATAAACCTACAAAATCTAGAATAATTTAGATTAGAGGTGAACTAAGCAGAATCAGGAGAATTACTCCAACTTTCAAGATTATACCTTGTGGAGATGGAATGACATCTCCCCAACTTCGACAACTATATCACTAGGGAGACCAGTTGTGCAGAACCTACAGCAGGATTGAGAAAACAGAGGATAAGTTTAAGGAAAGCAAAGCATATTGTTCTTAAAGCATAATCTATTAAATTCATAGTTACAATCATGACCTCCCCAACACAATGTAAAAATGGTGAACTAAGAAGCATAAATATAGCGTATTGCATAGCTGTCAGGTTCATATGTGCATGTGCCCCATATTATTGGGAATAAAGGAGTGTGCCAAATAGGTTTCGTTTATTTCAGGAAATTCTGATAAACAAGTGATCATAGCAGCTAAATCTCAAATGAAAATGTAAGGGCGGGCAGTGTTAACAAAAAAGATAAGCTGAAATGGTCTTCATTACATAGTCTATAAGCAGTACTAATTACTAAAGGTGCACTAATGGTGTCGTGAAGCTACAAGGACATCCAGCCACTCCGATAACAATTTCATCACAATCAGTAGAAGTGAAAGACCAGAAATCAATGTAAAATCGAGATAACCCACAGCCCTCATAACCAGAACGAGTTAGAAGAGTTTCAACTAAATATAATTGATTATAAGCTGGTAACTATTTTAAAATGGGCTGGGCAGATTTCAGTCTTGAACTGCCTACATTGAGTACATCAGAAAGTTTTGAGCTCAGTGCAATGGACATGGAACAGAGACTGGGGCAATAATAACAATACGTCACTATGATGAGCATGAACTCGTTTTCAACCCTAAAAATAAAAAGGTAAATTTCAAGGATGCCAAAATAGAAATGGGGTAACAACATTCAAAAGTTGGAAAAGGATCAACGAAGAGTATAGATCCAATTAGAAAACTGAAGCTCAGGAATCAAGAAACGCACCAGGCCTGCCCTTGCCTCTGAAAAGCATCAGTTTTGGATCCCAACTTCATACAAGCCATTCCTGCAAAATGCAACTTCAAGCAGAACAGAGACACTTCTTAAATTACAGGTTTAGTACCAATCCAACTCAATTTTTGCAGATCCAAAATCAGAATCCCCAACTTAAAACTTCTCCGCAATTTCCATTATCTTTGACCGGAAAACCCCAAACGCCCCTTCGCCTTACGAGGAAAAAAAAGCCCAAACGGCAGAAATCAAAATCTCCAATACTTCAAATACAAATGACAACTTAAAAAAGTACTCGGAATATCGTTAAAGATCACTTAGTGCAACCAATCCTCTTGAAGCTTACTTCTTATTATGGTAGTTTATCCCTTAAACCACTCCACTGGACGTGCCCATTTGTGAAAAGACCCGAAACTCTCAGTCCAGAGAATGGCTCACGGAAAAAAATTTCCTAATCAGACATCAAAATTTTTGGTCAACCCTTCCAAAAATGTCACACCAGTTGTGCTGACACAAACTACTTCTTTAACCACCAGAAGATTCCAAAACCGAACCCTATGTGCCAGATAAGACACGAAATTGAACCCCTTCAAAACCAACAAAGGAGACAAAATGGAGCACAAAATTAAGGAAAAAACTCCTTATTAATCTCATTTTCCTGTATTATAATGCCTCAAAGAATCATGAAGTGCAAGACCCCTCTGGCAAGAACTTGGAAAAACTCAAAATGGGTCATTCATGGCAGCTCTTGACCATTAAAGCCTTTGTCTGCCACATGTGGGTCCTTTTGCTTATGACATATTCATTACAAGGGATTCTAATACTTAACGCCAAAAACCATTAATTATTCATAAATCCGTTAGAGGCGATCTGATTAATGGATTAAATTCTGATAACTTTACCCAAAAATTAAAATGAAATGAGTGTTTATGAAATCTTTGAAAGCAGAGCGGCACGCCTTGCCCATGTGGGTGGTCCGATACGTACGCGTGTTTGCAATGGAAAATGGAAAATAATGCGTATTCTTTGCTCCCACTCCCAGACTCCCAATAAAGAAACTTTAGATAACCTGTGCTTGATTTTTGTAAGGGTTAATTTCACAAATAGTCCTCAATTTTTGAATTAAAAATCAATTTTGTCACTAATTTTTTTAAGACACTCTATAGTCTCTAACCTTTGATAAATATATACAAATCATTATTTTTTCTACTATTCCATAAAATTTTTAACAAAATGACAATTATACCCCCTTAAACTTTTTAAAGTTTTTTCAAAAAAAGCTTTAAAAATAATTTTAAAAAAAAACCCCACCCCACCCAAGATTGGTCTCCGAAAACGCTACCATTCCAGCGGCCGGCCATATTTCGCCACCGGAATGACAGAATTTTGGTGGCCGAAAGGGAGGAGAATCCCCCCTCCCCCATTTGCTGCTCGAAATGGCAGCATTTTTGCTGCCATTTCCAGCAACAAGTTGGGGTGGTTCTCCCCCTTCCCCCTACACCTTTTGGCCGCCGGAAACCATGGCCAATACTGCCGTTTCTAGAAGCCGTTTTCAGCAGTTAAAGTGCTGCCATTTCTAACAATACAAATGGGCGGAAGTCTCCCACCTTTTAGCTGTCGAAAACGGCATCCAAAGCTGTCATTTCCGGCAATTAAAGTGTTACCAAAATGGCAGCACAAATGAGGAGAGACTCTCCCCCTTTTGGCCGCAGGGAAAGGTAGCTAATGCTGCCATTTCCAGCAGGCGAAGTGCTGCCATTTATGGTAGTACAAATGGGTGTTCTACAAGATGGGGGGAGACTCCCCCATTTGTTGTCGAAAATCGTAGCAAAAATATAACTGTTTCTGACAGCAAATGGTGGTTTTTGGTAACTGGAATGCTGTCATTCTAACAGCAAATGACGATTTGTTTGTATTTATCAAAGGTTGGGGGTTGTGGGGTGTCTTAAAAAAGATTAGGGATGAAATCAGTTCCTAATCTAAATGTTGGGGACGATTTGTGAAATTAACCCTTTTCGTAATCTTTCTTGTACAATATTACTTGCTAGAAATCGATTACCAATGTTTAAGAAGTGTTCAAATAGCATAACTCTTCTAGTGATTCTTGTGATAATTATAATCACACATTTTACATTTGTACAACTTCATTATAAAAGAAAATTATAACAAAAATAGATACCCATTCAATTTGATGATGACAGATTAAACATTAAGAATATTTTCCTAACATTTGAGTTAATAATCGACTAGGTGCTCAACCTTTTTTTTTTCAATCTTCTGGGTTCCTAATCTTTTATAAATTCACACGATATGTCATGTTGTCACTATTTCGTTAACTTTTCAACAAAATAACCATTATAATATTTAACTTTTTAGTTCTTTTAAAAAAGTTTAAAAATAATAAAAAATAATAATTAAAAAAAACCAACGCACCACCCACCCCACCATACCCTACCCTACCCTACCCTACTCCTCCCATGTTTGGCCGCCAGAAATGGTGACATTCTGGCAGCCGCCATTTCTAGCAGCACAAGGGGGTGCGCAAAATGGGGAGACACCCCCTTTTGTTCTGCCAAGGCTGCCATTTCCGGTAGCAAACCCCTTTTTTGGCCACCGGAAATGGGCGGCCTTTTCCGACGGCCAGGTTTTTAAATTATTTTTAAACTTTTACTTAAAAAAATTAAAAAATTAAAGAGTATAGGTCATTTTGTTGAAAAATTAATGGAATATTGACAAAAAAGGATTTATCATGCAAATTTATGAAAGATTGGAGACCTAGAAGGTAGAAAAAATGTTAGAAGCCCAGCCGATCTTAACTCAAAAGTTGAGAATGATTTGCGAAATTAACCCCAAGAATAATAATGCTATGAATAGTATTACTCAAACAATAAACACGTATTCATAATAATTGAAAACAGATCAAACAGTGTGTTCCAAAAAACATGATGCATGCAAAAAGTATTAGAGTCATGCGTTTAGTATATGTGGGGCAATGTGTATAATGTGAGAAAAGACATAAAATGTGAAGTACAAGTCTCCAATCTAGTTATATATTTGTACGTACTTTTAATTTCAATGTGCTTGACAATTATAATGCATCATTTCATGTATCGTGAATAAAAAACTTGGCATAAACATAAACTGGATTTATAACACACTTTTTTTAATCCAAAACAAAAACATTATTGAAATTTTTGAAAAAAGGAAAGGAATGTGCCAATCACAGTTGCTTAGCATAGCTTAGCAATGATACATAACGTTGGTTATAATCTTATTAACTCCTCGTTCCATGTCACTAATAATAATTAAGATAAAAAAATAAAGAGAGTAGAGTTACAATTAGTTCTAAGAAAGAGGGTAAACTTACAATTAGTTACAAGATAGAGGTATATTTCAAAACCTTGTTGAAAGAAGGTTATATTATCTAATTTCCTCATATCATTTTTGAGGTCCAAATAAGTATGCCACCACATTTATTTTCAGAGCAAACAAGTACAGATGAAGAAGTTATAAAATGGCATTTGAAATTTGAATTATATACATATATTTGTTTAATTCACATGGATTAACTTACTCATTGACTTGCGTGCACATTATATAATACATGTATCTTTCTGTTAACTCTTTTTTTCTTTTTTAGCATTATAGATGTATTGTAGGGGAGATGAATTGAATCATTAATAAAGGGGGTGTGAATCTAATTTAGATGTTATTAAACCACGTGTTTCTTGGTCAATTCTCATAAATTCATAGTTTAATTTTATAATAACCCCGGCTATCATGAAAAAATAAAGACGTCCTCCTCTAAGATTTCCTTTTCTTCATTTATTAGGCATGCATTTGGTATAACTATGTGAAATTGACATATTAGGTCCATGATTGTATATCTCTATCCGTTTTCTTGATCAACTCTGAATGAACACCTTATAAGAAAGGGTACATGATAAAGAGATTTTAATTTGGTTAAGCGGCTGGGAGGAGCATCGCGGGCAATGAAGGAAGGATTGTTACTTGCAGAGCGAAATAACCTCAAACTCATGCGGGTGGACCGCGATACTTTGACAATTGTGATGACTGATGAGGCTTGGGAATGAGGAACGCGACACGCCCATTACGCCTATTATTAGAGACATCCGTGATTGAATTATTCGTGGTAAAAGTAGTTATTGTTGTCATATACTGAGAGATGAGAATATAACTGCCCATCATTTTGCTGCTCATGCTACTCTTTCAGCTGATAATAGGTTTTAGGTTGATAGTCTCGCTTATCTTCTCTCCGATTGTATCCATAACAGGACCGATTAATATATGAATGAAATTTACTTTTCAAAAAGAGAGAGAGAGAGAGAGAGAGATTTCAATTTGTCTATTTGGCAAAAAAATGAGAGGAAAATTACAACAAATCCTCTTTTTTCTCTAAACAAGAATTAAGATCTTTTTAACTGTCCTAAGTCTTTGATGAGCGTAAAGCCGTAAATTGTTTGCAAACATTCTTGAAAATATACCTCATACGTTTATATATATATATATATATATATATATATATATGGTACTAAGAGCTTGTTTGGTATCTTTTATTTTTTTCATTTATAAATTCACTTACCCTTGATATGACAGCTATTCAACAATCACCATACATTTTAAATTAAATCTACACTACTTATTTTCACTTTTTATAAATTCTCTTTATAACTTGTGTTTATAAAGATAAATAAACGGACCCTAAGTCTCTAGCGAATTGTTATGTGTCTATAAAGTGTCTATGGTTCTTATCCAACGATTCCATCAAACTGTTTTCCTTGATCCTCGGTAATGTTGTCACAGACTTGTACACATTTTCATCCCCAACTCTCAATAAATTTCATTTCTTTACCGTTTTGAAATTACCGTTTTAATGAATTAAATGAAACTTCAAGAACTTCAAGTCTTCAACAACAGGAAAAATGAAACTTGCAACTAATTGACAAGATGGGACAACATTGAGGGACTAAATGTGTATGCTATCTCTTGGGGGGGGGGGGGGGGGGGGGGGGGGGGGGGGGGGGGGGGGGGGGGGGGGGGGGGG